>KV454995.1:14689-82309 GCA_001662575.1 Pseudogymnoascus sp. 23342-1-I1 | reverse complement strand
GAAACACCACGTCCAGAAGAAAGAGGAGGGCCAGCAAGTCCCGCTGAAGATACAGGAACACCACGTCCAGAAGAAAGAGGAGGGCCAGCAAGTCCCGCTGAAGAAAAAGAGGGATCGGAGAGAGAAAGGTTCGTACGTTTACCCTTGCGCTGCAGTAAAATGTCAGTGAATGCAACAAAGAACGAGAAAAAATGGGAACTCACCTCTTCTTTCAAATCATCAGACCCTTCCTCAACCACCAACATACCACGATCGCCCTCGTGCCACCCGATGTAGCGAGTGGATGCATCATAATTCGGCAAGCTGACAGGTCTGAGCTCTTCCGTGAACCTGTACGCAGCTTTGGCGGCCTCATCATCATCACTACCACACTCCGAAGGAGCCTTCAATGGAACAATGTTGCGACGACCGAGCTTCAGAATCTTCTTCAACTCAACCGCGCGTCGATGCTCTTGAATCAGGTCTTCTCCAGTGCGCTCATGGAGGACAGCTGACGCCAATGCGCCGCCATCTGGTTTGGTCGGTCCGTCGTCGGTGCTCTTCACCACTTCCTGCTCCGAAGAACTCTCAGCGGTGGATCCAGGTGCCTCGTGAGAGGACACCTCAAGGTTGGCCGGGCTCGCGCCCCCATTACCCTCAGCAACCGGACGCGGTGATTCCTTCCTAAACCCCAGGTACCTCAAGGCCGAGACGCCCGCACGCAAAACCGAGGCTCCGACACGCGAAGGTGTCATCACTGCCAACGCGGCCGGCGGTGTCGCCAACAGCCTCTTCTCCTGCTCCATCTGCCTCCGTATGGCCTCCCCACCTCGGTCCCCAGCTCGGAGCTTCTTGGCTGGTCTTGCGACCGACGACCCAGAGAACTCTCCGCCAGTTTCCTCGGCAGGCCCTCCAACCTTTTCCAGTGTATCCTCACCCCGGGCGTGCTTGCCTAGGCCTCTTCCGAGTCTTCGGCGTGGTGCGCGGGCAGCATCTGCGTCTCGCAGGGGGGATCTGGTGCGGTGGTTGTCGGGGAGTCGGGTCGGATCCAGCGGTGATGAACTGCGCGTCCTTGGGCGAGGCGACCGGGTTTGACCCCGGCCACGACGCGGACTGCCGCATTCATCGGCGCCGCTCTTCGATTCGACCTTGTCGAGGTCAATTGGGTCGACAGTTCGGGATTTTTCGGCGGGTGCTGCTTTTCTGGCAGCGGTGGCTCGACGACCGCCACGGGCCTGTCTCCGTGGGGCGTCTGTCAGCTCACGCGGTCCCCCTGGGGAGAAACCGGTGGCTCGTGTGCGCCGTCTTGGCGCGGGCGACATCTTTACGCCGGAAGGTTCTCGAGTATAACAAAAAGAAAAGAAAAAACTGTCGTCACAAATGACGGACAGGTTGTTGACCGAGAATGGTATTCCTGGCGAGACGAAGCGATTCAAGAAAGAAGTTCGGGCGTGGTGAAGCTCGGACCATTCGCTGGGATCGCGGATTGGTGGAGAATGTCTTGGCAGCACCGACGTGGAACTGGGCGACTGGACAAGGATGTTAGTATAAGCGCGCGTCAGACATATGGAAGGGCGAGGTCAAAGTGAGAACAACAATGAGAAGACAAGAGAAATATCGAGACTCACTGAGAATTTAATGAAGAAAGGTGGGTGAATTCGAATGAATTGGATTGAAAGTGGAGATAACTGTAAACATGTAAGCATCATGAAGTAATAATGGTATTGAAGAAACTTACACTTGATATCAAACAGAAGTTCGATGGTACTGAAGTTGAGCAGAAAGTTCAGAAGAAAAAGCTGCGGTATTCAGAAAAGTTGATCTAAAGGGTAAAAACAAGCGCGCGCGCGGGTGGGCGAGGACCCTGGTTATATACACCGCTTAGCGCGGCTGGGTGATCTGGCGGACTTTGATCAATATGGCAACCACGTCTATTGACAATAAGCTATTCTACTATTGTCAATCACAACAATACTATTTCGCAACGCCAGATTGGCTATTGTCAATCCAAATCACCACCGAACTTGCAGATCACGCACCGAATCTGGAATAGCGCAACACAACAGATTAATATTCAGATCACCACGCTAGACTGCCGCCTCACGGCGAGCGACACTGCCGCCTTTGATACTATCGTCACTTCTCATATGAACAACAACGAAACGCAATTAATTAAATAGTAGATGTTTATAATTAAAAATTGTTACACGGAATGTATAAATTAATTATTACAGGTTGTATTCCTGTAATTATAGAGTAAATTACAGTTCGTTGGGCGATTCAAGCTGTTTTCTGTGATTAATATATTATTTTCCGGTGAAGTCGATTAAATACTATAAGAATATTTAAATGCGAACAACAATTCCGCCAACACCCTCAAAACCTCTGGCATACTTTTCAAACCCACAAACCCAAATATAATTAATTATCAGGCATAACTATTCAAATAGACTCAAAAATTAACATGGTAGTACCTGATCTAATTGTACAGCTTTGTGATCGCGTGCACTGTTTACAAACTTCCAAAGTCTCCACCCGTTTGACCAAGAGTTTTCAAAAGCCAGAACCTCAAAATATTACTTCAAAATATAACCCCCCAAGATCAGTTTGACTAAACATGATATCTATTCCAATTGCACAGCTCCGCGACCGTTTACACTGTCTACAAACTTCTCAAACGCCCCCAATCCGACAAACACTCCCAGACCTCAGTACAACTTTCACAAGTCAAACCCTCAAAACCACGACAATAAATATAACTCTTCAAGATCATTTAAAATTAACATAATACCTGTCTAATAGTACAGTTCCATGAATCACCCAGCACCGTAATACAAACTTTCGAAAAAACAACACCCCCAATTTCCCGCCTTCCTCGCCCCTTCCAAAATAAAATAAACGGCAATCCCAGCCCGCTCACATCCCACCTCCCCCAACAACACCCACCCGACTCGCTCCATATCACGTAATAACAGGATCCAACAAATCAATCATCGCCTTGCTCAAGCTCTTAAAATCAACGGGTTTCGTCACGTAGCTGTTGAACCCGGCCGACACGCACTTGTCCAGCACGTCCACCATCACGTTCGCCGACAGCGCGATGATCGGCATGCGCGGGTATCCCTCCTCCCGCTCCCAACGCCGGATCTCGCGGCAGGTCTGGTACCCGTCCTTTCGCGGCATGTGAAGATCGCACTGTGAGGAAAGAGTTAGCTCGTGTTCTGAAGGTGGGAGGGGTCATGGTGTGAGGTTGGGAAGGGAGGTGGACGTACAAGAATAAGTGAATAAAAGTCGTGTGGCTTTGCGAAGACCGTCTCCGTGCACTCGACACCGTCTAGGGCCTTCTCTACATGGATCCCTACTTTGCTGAGGAACTTCAACAGCACCTTCTGATTGACCAGATTATCTTCCACTAATAGGACCTTGAGACCCTTGTTCCCGAGCCGCTTCTCCACATCGAGGTAGTTTTGCTTCTGAGACGCGACAACGTGCTGAGCGCTCGAGCGGTTGCGATCCGTACTCAAATCCCTCTCCTTGTCCGGATCGAAGATGACTGCGAATCTCGACGGCTTCACCGGTTTGTAGATGAAGTTGAGTCGACCGTTCTTTGCCAGCTGATCATAGTCGTGGTATGTTGCATTCTTCATGACTGATTGACGCTGGACGGGATCGGAGAGGATAACGATGGAAGTTTCGGACATTGATGGCGACTGGAAGATCTGATCCATCATGATAATTATGTTCTCGGGTAACCGTAGGTTTAATACTATGTGTGTAAAGATAATGGGGTCATCACCAGAGAGAAGCTTCTGTGCATCTTCGTGACTCGCCACAGGTGTGATCTGATAGGGTATATTTTTCGGAAGGGTCATCTCGATGTGCTTCTTTGTCGCCTCACGACTGTGTGTTTGTGGACATACGACAAGGATGGAGTATAATGGCGGGCGGAAGAGCTTTGTGTGTTCGGGAAGAGGGAGAGACGAAGCACTAGATTGCGGTGAAATCGTAACGCTGCGATCGGTCGAAGCCTTTCGACTCTCTGGCGGCGATAGTTTCATCGATGTCGAGTCGTGCGAGCCACTTCGAACGGATTGATGGAATTGGTTGAGGCTGTGACTTCCCGACGACCCCGACGAGTGCGTTGCCAGAGTGCGCAACGAAGGACTTGACGGGTTGGAGCTGTTCCACGAGATATTTCGGGGAGAGGTAGAGACATTTTCGGTACTCGGAGGAATGGACGGGGGCGACTGTGTCAGTTCAGAACTTAAAATTGAAGGACCAGGCCTTGTGGTGCTTGAAACCGCAGGAGAGGAGGCTGTGGCTTGGCTTTCAGTCTGTCTCTTCATCAATGGCGTCGTTGGAGGCTCTGGATGGTCGTCTTCGGTGGGTAGACCAAACTTGGCAGTGAAGATGAAAGTCGAGCCCTTGCCTGGGACAGCAGTACCATCCATATGGCCGCCATGGAGTTCAACGAGCTGTCTTGATATAACAAGACCCAAACCGCTGCCACCATGTTGACGAGTGCTGCTCCCGTCAATTTGACTGAATGGCTTGAAGATTAGGTCGGCCTCCTCCTTTGTGAAGCCGCGTCCAGTATCCAAAATGGAATATTCTAGCATAATCTCGTTCTCATCAAGGAAGTCGTCATTATCATGATAAACACGGCAGGTGCTGAAGACCTCGCCTTCCGTTGTAAACTTGATTGCGTTGCCAATGACATTCAGTAGGACCTGCCTAATGCGGACTCTGTCGCCCTTCACCATGGGAGGAACGTCACTGTCGACGACGTAATTGAGCTCGAGGTGTTTGGAAATCGCCATTGTCGAGACGAGCTCGTTGACGTCTTCAATGAGTGACGAGGTGTGGAACCACTCATACGAGAGCTTCATCATCCCTGCGTCAACCTTTGACAAATCCAGAATATCATTGATGATCATTAGCAAACTGTTTGCACTTGTCTGTATGGTATTTGTGTAATCAAGCTGCTCCTCGTTGAGCACAGTATCCTGAAGAAAGCTGACCATTCCAGAAATTCCTATTAGTGGTGTACGGATTTCGTGAGACATGTTGCTCAGAAATTTGCCCTTGGACTCCATGGCCTCCTTAAGCTTCGTC
Source organism: Pseudogymnoascus sp. 23342-1-I1 (assembly GCA_001662575.1). NCBI lineage: Eukaryota > Fungi > Ascomycota > Leotiomycetes > Thelebolales > Thelebolaceae > Pseudogymnoascus > Pseudogymnoascus sp. 23342-1-I1. The sequence continues at coordinate 77,215 of KV454995.1, read as the reverse complement.
TCTAGAAGCTTGTGGTCATTGATGTCAGTGCACGCGCCAAACCATGAGCCAGCGCCGCTTCCAAAGTTGATATTGTCGACCTCAACACACCGGACAAGATGCCAGCGGTACTCTCCCGACTTTGCCCTGAGGCGGATCTCCGTTGTGTAGGATAACCTCCCATTGCTATCAGTCGTGACTTTGATGACTCCATTCCTGGCAAGCTCTGACAAATCAGCACTAGGTAGCTCATACACCGACTCGCTGCTTGAACTATTCGTCCGCGACAATGCTTGGTGCATCCCCTTTACTGTATTTTCTGTGGCAGCCGACAAGTCACTGGTTGTTCTTGCCATCTTCTCGGGCGAAGGAGGCATAGCCGCATCGAACGCCCGACGGGATTTACTCCCGGACGCCGGAGTTGGGCGCGTATCGGTTGGTATACGACACCTTGCTAGATCGTCGGGATGAACAAAGTCCATGAAGCCAAGACCAAGAACGTCATCAAACTCCTGGCCAGTGTAAGATAGCCACTGCTCGTTGGCGAATGTGATACCCTCATCCTCTGTCGCAGCAAAGATAATTTGGGGTATAAGATTGGCAAGAAGACGATGCTTGGCTTCCGAGGCTTCAATCTCCTCCTGCCGCGCAGCTTTGACTTCAGCTATGTGCTGATCGTGGATGTCCATGTATGAACCGTACCACTGCACGATGACCCCTCGAGTATCCCGGCCACCGACCGCACGAGTATAGAACCACCTATAATTGCCATCGAACCTTCTGATGCGTACTTGCATGGAGAATTGTTCGCCAGAACGAATAGCATGAGTCCATGCCTTGAGGTAGTCTTCACGCTCGTCCGGATGAATACTGCTCCATGGATCTTGGTGCAGTTCTGTGACCGTCTGTCCACGGAATGTGAGGTATCGATTATTCACCCACACTATTTCACCAGTCTGTGGAAGCGCCACGAACAGATGTGCGGGGAGTGTATCAAGCATCAGCGTCTTCAGCCTATCCGACGGTGGAGGCATATCAACTGGGCCGTACATGGACCCAGACCTCGATGGTGGGCTTGTACCCAAAGCCCATGCTGCTTTGTTGGGTGTTGCCGTTGTCGTCGGCTGTAGTGATTGAAATGTGGACGCAAAATCTGCACCGTACGAATGTAGCTGGGTGTGTTGCCTCTCAGACCGATTTATATTCTGTGAACTTGTCGCTGTCCGTAAGGCTATGCGCCGTGGCGACATCGTAGATTCGCTGCCGCCAGACCTATATATACTAGAATCCCGGACTTCTCCAGCATCCGTGCCTTGGTCCCTAGCGTCTTCAATTCGAACATGCCTTGGTGTCGCTGTCATCTGGGGCTCTGTAGAAGACGCATCTGATTCCCGTCTTGATTTTGGCGTAGAGATACCTTCCCTCTGATCACTGCTCGCCTGCTCAGCGGCTTCCTTCTCATCGCGCAGTGCCTTTAGTGCTAGTCTCGCATCTGGAGGCGAATAGTCCTTCGACGGCCTCCTTGCGCCTGTAACACTCGCCGCTGACCCAGTATCAAGCCGACCTATGCCCGGCCTTGTCTTTGCACCGGACTTTGCACCAAAGTACCCATCCCCTCCGCCTCCAAAGAAGTTCGGGCTATTGGCAGATGGTTTCCTGTCCATAAACAGTCCCACACTTCCCGGATCCCAGAGGGGCGTGCCTGTTGGGGAGTCTTGCACGCTTCTTGACTGGCCAGAATAGTCGCTTGGGCTTGTGAGGCTTCCAGGTCCTGATTGTTGAAAGGATTCATCTTCTCCTGGCGAGAATTTGCCTGACGACCGGTCATTGGTGGTTCGATTTACGTTTTGCGCAACCGCGCCAAATCCAGAGTTGTGTGGCCGCCTCCGAGATAATCCCGCAATCTCGTTCTCCAAATTCGTGTAGTGCCTGCAGAGAGAGAAGGATGTTGCCAAATGAGGCGCTAGGTGCGATAATGAGCGGCGGAAATTTGACGGATATGGAATAATAGGGCTGAGGATAGATAGAATTGCTATCGGCAACTTCTTTTCTCTTATTGCGGGCTGCGCTTTAGGCGTTGTCTCGGTCTCATCCGGCTTCGATGGCTTTCCTCGTCCTGCAAACCTTGAATCCATGATGGTGGAATCAAGACGGAAAGTCTGAACAGACTTGGAGAGCAAGACATGGTATAGAGGTATATGCAAGACACTGCATGACCGGTCGATGCCAATAGACTCCAACTGTTGCGTGCTGGAATAGTCCTCTGGTATTTGTGTCGGGTTAAACGACTCCTCGTCAATCTTGGCATCAGCGAAAAATGGGTTTTCATTCGGATCTGCTCGTACAGCAGGAGACGGCGCTGGAGATTGTGACCATGGTGACGGAGGTGCTTGTTCGTGTTCTTCGTATCTGATATTTGAAAGGTCCGTTCCCAAATCTTGTGTATATAGCCCCAAACCGGACATCTTTGTACCTCCGCCTGGCTGGCCCTTGGCGGCACGGCTTGAGTGCCAAGCAGACTTGTGAGTATTCATGGTAGATTGAGACCTTGATAGGGGTGATGGCCTTCCCTTCGAGCCCAGATCGCCGAGTGACTCGTGCAACTTGGAGTTTTTCAGCGCCGCCTTGCTTGCGGTGAAGTCGGCATCGTTTGTGTCGATGTACGGGAAGTCTCTTGTCAAGGCAATTACTTTGCCTCGTTCCAAAACTCTAGTCACCCCAGCGCTATCAATCAGCGAGTCTGCTTCAAAGTCCAGTGCCTGGAGAACCGGGAACACCCTCCCCTTTGTCTCCCGCGCACTTGTGTCATGGCTTTCCCAAGATGACGGTGGTCTTTTTGCTTCTTCTTCAGCTTGCTGGTCTTCAAGTGCTTGTAGATCTAATTGCGCATCGCGAAGGGTTTGCGCGCTCTTACCGGTTCCAGCGCGAGGAGGATGTTGGCTTGATGACCCTCCCAGGTAGCTTTTGCTTCGTAAAAGCCGTGGGTCAGGCCTAGCTTCGGTTTTTGCAGCGTCTGCGCGAGATTGCGGTTGGCCTTTGGTGTCATCGATTGTTGTAAACGAATGCCTGGAAGGCAGGCCGGGATGAGTGGCGCTTGCTGGAGGCATAGCAAAAGACCCAGGCTCGTCCGCATTGACGGATTCTGAATTAGAAGTATTATATGTCCCGCCAGTGCTCGGGCCCAGACTGCTTCCTCGCGGCAAATACGATAAACTGAAGGCATCCTCTTCGGCCGCATTGTACGTCGCTTTTTGACCCCATGGAACATTCTCTACGTCGGTAGAATCTGCTGGGATTGATAGTGTCACGCGATCGGCTTTATAAAGGTCTCGCATTATCTCAACCACAGAATTCCACCACGGGTCCAATCCGGGCTCTGCAGAAAGAAGTAGGCTGAGGTCATATAAATTCGGGTTCGGAAAGTTGATGTCCTCCTTTTGGTAATTCTCCTCTGGGGGTTGGAAATTGCTGATCGAGGAAGGCGTTGCTGACCCGGATAATATTTGTTCTCGCGTGTCCATATAAGAGCCACCGAGATCCCTCCCAGGCACGACAGTCGGCGAAAGTGCAGTGAATGGCTTATGCCCACCCAGAAAGCTTGGCGTCTTCATGGCAGGGAAGGGGTATGATGGCGTCCGTGTAGCCATGGGCGCTGGGGTCTCTCCACGAACGGTCTTCACTGACTCCGTCGAACTTGTCGCCGTGTTTTGTCCGTCCATAGGGCTTGCAAACGCGGCCTCAAGCGATGGCGAGGCTGTCACTTCCTCATGGATGGGAGATACTCGAGTTTTTCCGCCTGCCTTTGACACTCCTTCACCATTTTTCTCTCCTCGCTCAAGCTCCGGCTTCACCAACTTCTCCCGCTTCTGTGTCAGCCTCAGCTGAAAATCCATCGCTTCTCGGAGTCGCTCGAGCTCCTCGCTGGAGTTCTTGCCTCCTTTCCCCTGTAGCGGCGGCCTTTCCTTGCCATTTCGCTCTGCGGGCTGTGTCGATTTTTTAGTTGCGCCGCCTTCCTCTGGTACGGTATCACTAGGTCGGTGTTCCGTCTGCGTGTCGCCGGTCGCGGAAACCTCGTTGCCCTTACTTGTCGTCGCCATGCCAGAGGAAGGGCCCGGTGATATATCTGGCAGCCTCAATATTGGAGCATCCCTCGGGCTACGCTTGCTCGAGGACGAGGCATGCGATTCCTTCTTTTCGCTACTCGATCGGCGGGAATTACTTGGTCGTCGGGAATGGGAATGCCGTACGCTTGGTGTCCCTGAGGGCGATTGTGGCGTTTTGGGCATGCCGCTTCCCCAGTCCACCACACTTCAACGGCTTAAGACGAGGAAGGACACACGCGCCAAATCACGATGGGGGTCGTCGTTGAGGTAGTATTGATGTTGACTGTGTCGCAAAGATCGCAATTCGTTGGAGGTCAGGAAATCTGCGGTGTTGGTGGCCTTGGTTTGAAGGTGCCGGGGTGGCTGTGGGCTTATGACGTCGTCAGGGTGCCACCCGGAACAGAATCTGAGGCGAACAGCGGGACCTGAATAAGGGGCAAAAACAAAGTCGCAGCATCCAAGACACAAGCCTCATAACGCAGGAATAAGTCCGTAATAGTTCAAGACGGCAATATACTCTTTTTAAAATCGTAGTTATGAAGGCGCTGGAGCGTTTTACATTTTCTATTCTGTGGGAAAAGCACTGGTTGTGGTTGACGACTTGGTTCAGAAGCCTTGAACCGAGTCGCCGATCCACGCTACGAGTAGGGTGGTCATCTAGGGGTGTCGACCCAAAACCAAAACCGCCGACCATGCCATGAGACGAACGTTACCGTGGGAGAGAGGCAGTCATACTTATGATAGGGATACTCTCAAACATTACTGTGTAAAACATTGAGGCAAGGGATAGAAAGGTCTGAGAGAGGGGGCTAGTTTTTGTTTGACCCGTTCTACGATGGTAAATATGTTAATTATGTTTTTTCGCAGCAAGAATCACCAGGACTTCCCTTTCCTTCTTCAAAATTGTACTGTGACCCCCACGAACAGACATCTAGATGAGATGCATATGTGGTCTAGATATTACCTGGGTCCCCTTTCACCGTTTACCCGACAGACGGACTACTATGAACATGATATGTATATCAAAAACTCGAACTCTCACAAGACAAAAACCACAAAAACTTAAAGACGAGCAAATTTCACCACTAACCCCGGAGTATTTCCCTCAAATGCATCACTGAACCCTGCGCTACTCTCCGAGTCTAGCATGGCCATCCTTCCCCCGCCATCGACCGGGACCTTCAGCGTCCCCTCTATCGACAAAAGTCCACAGTTATCCGTCCGACAGCCTGGCTCAAGTGGTTCCTTGCTGGGTTCTGGTCCTGAACATCACAAACGGCGCAGGTACGATGCACATACAGTACAGGGCCGGATATCCTTCTCCGCCCTGCCATACCATGGTAGTCATGGATGATACCCTCTGTGTTCTCTGTGTTCAAGACCGGAAGGATTGCTGTTCGAGTGCTGCTCGACGTTAATACCGGTAAGCCCGTCACAGCGATGCACGTGTTTCTCCAGCAATTCTGGACTTAGACTATACGGTCATTATCGTTTCTGCACACAACCAAGATTACACCGAACCACTGGCTTTCGGTCCTCCACGCGTGGCAGCGTCTTGTCTTTCCCTTACCTTTCCCATCCCTCGCCTTCCTTTCGTACGCCGTATTCGACAGCATATCCAACAACACGTCCAATCACACCCAACGATAACGTCACCGAGAGCAAGCATACCCTCGAGCATGCCATACTACAGGACCAGCATATCCTGCAAATCCCCCTAGGACCAACGCCAGACCCGCGTCCCAGCGACCAGCTGACACACTGACACCCTCCATTCCCAACCAAGAAAATAGTGGAAATAGTGCCAGAGAAAAGGCCACTTCTCCCCCACCGACACGCATAATTCCCCCATAACCCGGCCAAGGGAAGGGACGGACGGCTGAGACATCATCGCGGACACCCGTACGGCACCAGTAACGCCCACGACAATCTCTGCGGCTGGGCCCATTCCGTAATCTATGTCGTACATCAGCCCCCCCCTTCCCTTCACCGTGCGACGAAAAACGAAAAAAACCACTCAAAGAAACTGTCTTCTTTCCTCCGCTAAGTCGCGCTCACCATATCCCTGCCCATGACATCAGCGGCTTGTCGCCAAGATCCCCAAAGTCCCATAAGCATGGATCACCAACGCCCAATGCGCAGATCATCCCCTCATCCGTCCCTTCACTGTCCCATTCCTTCCCCGCCCACGCTCGCATCACGCTAAAAGTATACTTGGTCACGTGCCATCCCACACCGTACCCGTACGGTGCTGCATGACCGTGGTCCTGCATAGCCTCCATAGCACTATATTTCCTCAGTACCAAACTCCAACTGAAGGGGTTCGACAACGACAGTCTCCGCTCATCAATAATAATTCAGGGTTCACCCACAAACCAGCTAACATAGTCTATCCCCATCCGCCCGACAACACGGCGCACATTAACGGACCATGGACCGTCTGACCGAAGGCGGCCTAGGCGGCTCTCCTGTACCTCGTTACTTGCCAAAAGTCCAAAAAGCAGTGGGGAAGCGAGCGAGAGCTGATCACTGCAGGTCCGCTGGCTGGGGGGTTACCCAAATCCACGCTGCGCCCGAAGCGGAATGGCCGCCCTCCCCGGCGGCGCGATGCGACGACCATCTCAATCTCCGCCGTCGACGGCGCCCATCGCAAAATCGATAATGCCGTGGATCACAGTACGCGCAGGGCGAGCGAGCAGCCGGGAGGGCGGAAAGTGGCCAGCCAGAGGGCTATTTTTACGAGATCATCTCATCCGGGTCCCCCGCCCCCTTCGCCCCGTTTACCGCCAATATTTCCTCGGGTTGGTTTAAAGTTGTGCAATCCGGCTTCTAGACGTCGAACCCGTTTGTATAATCGTAAAGGTCCTCATTTCCTTACCCGCATACGCATATTTTCTGTTCTGTCGATCGTAACGTCATTGTTCATTTGGGAAGCTTCTTATTACAGTGTGTTTATGTAGCAACCAATTTCCCCCTTCTTCCCTTCGCGTTTGTTGAGCCGGGGGGCCGGGGCACGGATTCCCTCGACGTCGTTCGATGATTACAACTTGGCGTCGCTTCCTGTGTTGTCCTTGTCTTCGAAGAGGTTCCTGAAGGCAACTTCCACTTCGTCTGTCAAGTCGCTGGCCTGGAGGCTGCGACCGCGCTTGGCGAAGGCGAGGCGGGAGCTCTCCTGATATAGAAGGTCAGTTAACGCCCATCTCGTTCATGCTCGATGATAGCAAAACCGCCATCACACAGTCACCAGAGAAACAGCCAACCTCTCCAAGGCCCCAATAGCAAAGGTTAAAAAAGGACAACTCACCCTCGTAACACAGCTCCCCCCAAACGCCGCCAGCGCCAACAACTCCCACTTATCCAACTCCCCATCATGCTCCCACAACCCATCCAAATACGCCTTCCGCCACCCCAAAAACGTCGCAATACTCCCCGTCAATGTATCCCCCTGCCCACCACTCCTCTTCAACCCCCCCGGCAAGTCCCCCACAATCGTCCTCTCCCCATCACTAATCCAATCCCTCGCCCCCTTCCTCAGCACCGTCACCCCGCCCAACTTCCCCGCCAGCGCCGCCGCCCCCTCCCCCTCCCCTTTATAACTACCCGGATCGATCCCCTGCGCCTTGCACAGCCGCGCGAACTCAACCACATTGGGCGTGAGTATGCACTCGCGGTAGCCGTGCACGAGCTCCGGCCGCGTTTGCGCCAGCAGTAACCCGTCTGCGTCCAGCACGAGCGGAAGCCCTTTTTTGCGCGCTGCTGCGATGACGGAGGCGCAGACGTCTTGCATCAGCGCGTCGCGCCCGAGGCCGGGGCCAATGACGAGGACGTGGAAGCGCGGGAGGAGATCGATGACGGAGGAGGCGAGGGAGGAGGCTGTTTCGGTGGTGGTGGCGTGGCGGGATTGTCGGAGGAGGGGGTGCACCATTAGGTTTGGGGAGTAGGTTTTTATTACTTGCGCGGCTTGGGGCTCGCAGATGACGTGGGACTTGGGGGGGTTAGCTTTGTGGTTTAAGAATAGGGGGGTAGGCAGTACCATGTCGGCGCCGAGGCGGGCGCTGGCCATGGCGGAGAAGTAGGGCGCGCCGGTGTAATCCTCGCTGCCGCCTATAACTGCAATTCTCCCCATCTGGCCTAATTTAGTGTCAGCGGAGCTCTCTGAAACCATCTCCCCTTCCTGCCTATTAAATCGTAACAGCACAGCCCAGGTCAGGCGCGGATAATTCACCTTTATGGAATTTCTCCAACAACGGCGGGACCATCTTCCGCGTCTTGCGCAGCAACTCTCGAGTAGCCTGGGACATATTGGGCGGGTCGCCGCTCGACATGCTACCCCTCGCGTCGGTTTCTTTGCTCCCCTCTCCTGCTGCTACCACTTTTGGCGGGATGTCGAAGCCGGAGGCGGGGACGAGGGGGATGTGGTGTTTGTTCAGCGGGGGGTAGGCGACGGGTCTTGGCGCGGCGCCGTGGGGAAGGAGGAGATGGTGGGGTCTGTGGTGTGTTAGTTACTGAGGGTTTGGGATGGGGATTAAGGGTTCGTACTGGTTGGGGTTTGGGTTTGGGTTTGCGGGGGAGCTGTCGGTGGGTTGCGCGTATAGACTGGGTGGATTGGGCATTGCTACGGTTTGTGTTGAGGTTGTTGAAGTGACGAGCTGTGGTCCCGGGATTCATATGGTGGTGATATGATGTCACCACGGCGGGTAAGCTATATTTTGGCATCACACTAACTATAGCTCCGGTTCGAGCCTCTTTGATATATTTTTTATACATAGCGACTCGATTTATTCAGATTCAAATTTAATATTTGAAGATTGAATATGTTGTAATAATAATTATATTAATTTGTATGGTTCATAATGTATTCCTGATTCGTAAAGCTAACCAAGCAAGTCATCATCAATTTTTGTAAGGGCCAGCAGCAGACCCGACCTGAAAGTCCTCCATATTGCCTGGCTCCCAGCCATGCGTTTTACATGCTCTTAGATAGGCATCGATAGCTTCCCCAACCCCATAATCACCACGTCCCCCATTAGCAAGCCTCGCTGGTTTAGGATCTGTGCTTGAAATCGCCATGCGTACTTGTAATAAGACGCTCTCGATCGACGAAACAGCCGACCACCCCGAGTTTGTGAGAAGCTCCATACATAGGGCTCCTCCGGCCGTCACATGCCCTCCTCCGCCAGCCATAAATGCAAGGAATCGTGGGCGAATGACACGTACGAACGGAGGTGACATGGGATGGTTCCTTCCAAATCGCATCTCCAGGACTACCGACGATATATTTGCATTCTTCATCTCCTTGGAGAGAGGTAGATTGGGATCGAAGGAGTGAAGTTCAACGATCCATTGATACATGTTGTCGATGGCGTCCCCATCAATATACCAGCCGAGCTCGTGGAGTGGTGTTGTCGATTGGACTTTGAGAAGAGCTTGAAGATCACGAGCTAACATGTTTGTTGCGGCCGAGGTAGCGTATGAAGGAGGCCCAAGGAGGGTAATTGTCGACCTGTCGAGAGATCCCGGAACGAAGTCGGTTTGGGAAGTGGCAGCTGCCTTGACCATGGAATTGCTCTCTTCTTCATCTATCAAGAAATTGATATCTTCAAGATCCGAATCATCAGTAAGATCATCCGAATCATCAGCCGTATTCTTGAAAAAAATATTGGTCAAAGACTGATGCTTTTGTTTCTTTTTTTGGTTCTCAGACGACTCGCGCTTCTTCTTCTTGGCCCACATTTTCCCATCCACAATTGAGAATGTTCGCGAAGGGGGGAAGGCGCTTCTTGGGATCCCAAGTGCGTTTCCATTAATACCCGTGACTATTCTTGTGGGATCCTGCTTTATATATTGAATGGACTTGGGATTGGTGGGGGGATTCGGCTCGGTGATTTTACTGACAGCCCCCGTTGCATCGCCGCACAGCACAAAGAGATATCTGCACTGGATCCAATCAACGTGTTGTACAACCAAATGGGGGTTGTTGCTGGTAAACTCTTGAGGGGCATTGACTATCTCATTCAGGCATATAGCTTGCACGATCTTGAGATTAGAACCAGGCCAGTACCTCAATCCGGCATCCTGTTTCCGTTAGCAACCGAAGCCCGACAGTAGAGCACAGGAACTTACGCAAGGGAAGGCACTACGGCCATTATTGCAATACCCTAAGCTTGTCTGGAAGTTTGAAGAATGGTAGCAGCCGTTCCCAAATGCCCTTCCGTTAGCGATTTGGCTGAAGTCCAACCCACTTCGAATTATACTGTGCCAGTTGTGGACAGCACTTCCATGCCACGCAAACAGCGTCGGAAATTCCTCGCTGATGCTATGCTTCTTAAGTAACAGGGCTTTGTGGAATTTTTGCTCTTTGTCTGGAGCACCCTGGGCAAAACGGAACTGTACCCACCCACCAAGATTCGTAACCTTCTGTTCCAAGCGAGAGGCATTATTAGAAAGGGCATCTGCTTCTGGCTGACCGGGATATTTGTCAACTTGCACAATACATGATAGATTCGAGGCAACAATCCAACGTAGTAGCCCCAGAGCAGCAGGACAGAGCCTATCGGTCCAATTCCGAAAGCTAGGTTCTCCAGTGGCCTTCATTGTCTGAATGTATGCTCTCATTTCATTGATTGAAGGCATATTCCTCAGTAATGCCAAGATTGTTGCATCCTTTTGAGCAACAGTAAGGTCATCAAATTTCACCTGAAAGACGGCCAACTTTACCCGGATACGGTCTTTTGACGGAGAGCCTGTTTTGCCATTTCGAGATGAAGGGTGCCCAGCACTGCTTTCTTGGATTACCTGAGGCATATTAATCTTGCCGGTGCCCGTATCGATAGATTCAATTCCGGAATTTATGAGGTGCATGCTTGGGTGCTCGTATGAAGCAACCCTGAAATGGAATACATTTCTTCCTGGCTCTTGAGTTCCGTCCTGGGTTGTAATCTCCACCCAGTCGCCCACCCTTACGTCGCAGGTATCCGTGGCATCCATAATAATCTCTTTTTGTGACAAAATAAATTCCACTTCATGGATGCCTTCTATGTTGTTTTCAATTTTGGGAGGATCTTTCGGAGGCGATCCTGACGTTGATGTTGCTCCTGTAGTCGCCGGCATAATGGCATTCGGAACGGGTTGTGGAACAACCAACCCCATCCCTGTGGGATACTTGCGCAGACTCCGAGCGTGGGCACTGGCGTAAGCAAAACTGACCAGGAGATCGACGACATATGGCTGAGTTGCCACAGAATGCTCAATTGAGGGGCCAAAGCCCAATGCCATGTATTGGTATAGACAGAGAGGGTTAGAACAGACATAAGGCTTCAGAGCCTCAAAACTGTCCTCTGTCTTTGAGTGACATACCAAACAAAATTCGGTACACCGAATAAGGTATCGCAGAGCAAACTGCATTGCAATGAGAGGAAGCGAGTAGTTTTCGTCTTCTGAATCTTCAAGATGGTCGATTGTGGCAATAGCCGGAAGATCTTCCTTGACAATATCTTCACGGATGGAATGGTCAACTGGTTGCTTTGAAGACATGAATACCCGTGATTGATGCTGATTGTACATCTGTTTTGCCCCTTCCCATCCAAGCCCATCGTTTTTTCGAATTTTAAGTAAACTTAGAAAACGGTCGTTCATCAATTGATTCATCGGACTGGATATGAACAGGGCGTGAAACTTGTGATCTTCGGTTTCTGTCGAATCTTCGCCGAGATTAGGTGCACTTGAGAGTACATCAGTGGGTTGTAACCTGGAGGTTGAAAACGCAGCCGCAGCGTCTGACAGACAGGGCTTGTAATGATTGCTGACCCCAAGTCGAAACTCAACATGAAGCTGTCGGACGCCGGTTTCCATCACCTTTTGGAACGTCACATAAGGCCCTGCGTAGCGAATGAGCAGAACGATGTACTGACGGTGCTCTAAATCCCAAGCCTCAATAGCCTGATCTGAGAGTCCAAGATGCGCAACTTTAATGGAGACACTCAGGATGTTATCTGTAGATTCAGCTCTCATCCCAGCCAAAATTCCAATCCTGAATCCCGCCAACTTTGCGCGTATTACGTCTTGTCTTATCCTGTTCTGAATAGCTCTTAATATTGACGGATCCAATGTGACCTTTGTAGATGACATAAAAACATCACTAAATGGAGAGCCCGGAGACCAGTCGTTATCATCATCCTCGTCATCCTCGTCATCTTCTTGGCCGCCATAGCCGGGGTAGGTGGTATGGCCATCTTGGAAAGAACCGCTCATTATAACATCGTCGTCGTCTACATAGACTGGGTCTCCTTGTGAGCCAGTTGCCAAAGACCGTAGAGTTGCCGCGGTCTTTGAAAGCAGACCTTGGACTGTGAGGCCGTTCAAGGAAGCCTGGATGCTCTCTAATTCCCTTGCAAAAGCTGGCGGGGCTGAGCTCGATTCGATACCAAGGAAATAGGTGTTGCCATTGGGGTAGGCCGACGTGTCTACCGTTTATTTAGTATGGGTAGTTCATCACATTGTGCAGAAATGGCAGTGAACAGGAGCCATGATTTGAAGCATCCGCTACCACCCAAAGGTGATATTGGTAGCTTATGAATAGATATGAGAAGAAGTGAAGTTACACCACAATTTCACTCACCAGTTGCGAGGGCCCGTATCAGCACTGAATCACCTGATACTGTGGTGAACGCAAAAACGAAGTCCTCGCCTTCATCTCCGATTTGTACATCTTCAATACCGCCAATGGTGGAGTTGCTCGCCGCTGTGACATCAGTGATAAAGGCCTTCCGAGTCATGTTGCTTGCGTAGGACTGTTGCTCGATGGACTGGGTTTTTGATCCAAACAAACATTCATAAGCACTGGTAGGGTGCGTAAATTATAGTAGAAAGTATTGTAAATTCCCAAGCTCTCCCGAGTGAGACAGAATGCTACAATGTACTGGCCTGTTCGAAGTGGGCCGAACCATTATTCACTCTGACCTTTGTCCATTGAGTAAGTAATGATCAATAATGTCCGTTGATGTTCTAATCTGATCCGAGAATCATGGAGAAGTTGACAAGCGCCTTCACTAAGGGACATCAGTCGAGGCTTAGGGTGCTAGAAATGGCGCGAAAGTTGTGGTCTGAGGATACCAAGCCGCACTCTACACTGGAGAAGGAAACTCAGAGAGACTGAATTGAAGCGCAATATGGACACAATGAGATGTTTTATTGAAGCGATTTACGTGTATATTGTCATGATTTCAAAAACCCACCTTCATCTAGGCAGTCGTCTACATTCCAGGTGCTGTCTCAAGAGGGAGGTAAGCCAGCCTCATCAGGTACAGTGTGGGGGCCTGGCTGGCAGCCAATAAGGACAACTGGTGGCAGGTTCCAACAGTTCCAACAACCCCACTGAACAACTCCAAGTGGTGGGGCAAAAGAGCTTGCCGGGGTACGATAGTAGAGTATGGATCCCCGTAGCAGCAGCTTAAGTCAACGACTTTGGCCTTTTGCCACCAACTGCCTGGCCTGATTGTGTGGAATATATTGGAATATACTCAGGTTGGGTGCGCTTCGGATTATAGAATATTCTACGCTCTTTCTAATTTCATGGTCCAGCAATGGCCTGGGACTCTGAATCTGCCCGGCGGCGGCAGAGCAACATTATATCTCCGCAACGTGTTGAAAGCCCAGCACAACCGCTGTCCACCGAGACCTACACGCCTAAATCTACCCACGTAGCAGATCCAACCTTGAATCCATTTCTGGCGCCTTCATTCAATGCGGCAGACTATTTGAATGCGACGCTCCCTCCATTGAAAGCTCGAACGTCGACTCAGCGTGTGTCCAAAGAGGTCCCGCTTGCCGAACTGTCCACGCAGACCCAAACACTACTCTCCCAACTGAGCGCACATACAACACGACTTACGAATACCTTGACACAACTCACGGATGAGATAATACGAAGTGGGAGCAGACTGGCATATGAAGTCGAAGTACTGCGTGGTGAGACGCTTGGATTGTCGGAGTCGTTGACCGAAGGTCTCCATGAGGACATTTCAAAGTTTGTTCCTGGTGGAATCGATAGCCACCCGGGAAGGAAATCTTCAGGAGCAGGTGGAACGGCCCGAAGGAAATCATCTACGTCGCTAGATGCAAAAGCGCCTACAGATACTGCACAGGCTGCGGCCAATGGCGACCCCGCGTATATCCAGCAGTTGCGCACCCTGACATTAGTGAGGGGCCGACTAGATACTGTTATCAAAACTTTTGGCGATGCCATGTCATGGACTTTTCCTCCATCCGAAGTCTCAGTTAGCTCGGGATTTCTATCGGTCTCAGCGGCTGAGCCAGGGTCGGAAGCACAGAGCATCGAGGAGAAGGGCCAGCAGGTTTCCAAAAAGCTTCGTGACGAGATTGCCGATATACTCATTCGCAGTGATGACCCCGTGGACTGCATTGAAGCAGCTGCCAAGAGAGTAGAGGAGCTCAAGGAGCTCAGTACGGTGTGGAAAGGCACAGCAGAGGAAAAGGCAAGAGTTCGATTTGTGGAGTCCCTGGCAAAGATGGTCGAAGATAGACATCGTAGCCTCCTCCGAGAACAACAAGAGCAAGAGAAGGGAGCTAAAAATAAAACGGAGGTGAAAGCGACAGGCGCTGTCCCGACTGCCAGCGCAACGGATTCGAAGTCTCAAAGCAGTTACGGCTTCATCAGCCAGCTTCAAAAAATGCGCGGGGGTATTTAAACGAAACGAAATCAAATAAATAAACATTTACAACAAATTTGGTGCGCTGTTCAACAATGGCTGGCCTGACTGGTGATAGATTGCAACGTGGCTCAGCCCACGTCCCTCCTGGGTTTTCTCCCGTCCAGACCTGCCCGTTGTGCCGATTTTATGTTTATCACTTACATTTTAGAAAATGTAACATGATCGTCTCAGTTATAGTGGCTCTTCTACGCAGAATCCACCTTTTCGATTTTTATCGTGATTATCATCCGTTCCGTACCGGGGACCATTGCGTCACCCCATACGTACTAATTATTGTGGCTACTGTGATAAGCTTAAACACCACAAAGTGGCACGCCACTTCCTTTCACTATTATAATATATCGTCGTCGGGTCGTGATGCATGGCAGCTATATAAGCAACTCAGCGATGGAGGATGTGGATCTAGTTCCTGGTGGAGGAAGTAGTAGACGTGCATCCTCGCCGATCGTACTTGCTGGAATGTTTATCAGTGGTCTTTGCCGGCCAGGTCGTCTTCGCGGCCGTCTAACTATTGCACTTCTTATTAGTCTATTGTTGGCTGCTGCATACATGGTGAGAGGTAATACGGTATGAAAGCCCCATCTCAGAATACTTGGCTATTTATAGATGTCAAAATCTGACCCTATATTCAAAGGACCACATCAAACATTATGTTTCCACGTCCCTTTCCTCCTCGAATAAACCAGCATCGAACCAAGAGGAATCAAACTGGGGTATAAATGCTGGGAATAACTCCTCGAATGGCTCTATCGACGGGAACAAATTTGTTCTCGTGATTCCAGCACGACGTCCCAGCGTCGCTCTCTGCAAAACTCTGGTATCTGCAGCTATACTAAACTACCCTCCGGCCACTCTCGTTGGTTATGGTGCCGAAAACAATGAAAATGAGGCAGACGGCGGGGCCACTACGGACACCCTGAAGTTCTTAATGAGCAAACAAATACAGGATGGTGACCTGGCTTTGGTTGTGGATGAGAGGACATGGTTTCAATTACCTGGACAGGTAATGGTTGATCGCTTCGACTCACATCGTCAAAGGTCAAATGCTGCCCTACTTGCAAAGTATGGAGCCCTCGATGATGGTACGCGCTATAAACAGCCCCAGGGAAGGTTCAAGGAGAAGATTATATTTGGCGCGGAGAAGTCATGCATTGATCATAAGCCAGAAGACACAGCATGCTATGCCTCGCCGTTATCACCATTGCCGAAAGACGTATACGGACCCAACACGGACAAACCAGGAAGTACAAACTACCGGCCACGATATTTATATTCGCCAAACATGATGGGACGAGCTGGAGATTTGAGAGATATGCTCCAGTACACGCAATTGAAACTTGACACGAGAACAACGAAGACGAGCACGCAATATCTCTTCTCTGAGATATTCGGAGACCAAGAATTAAAGCGAGAAAAGGTCCGAAGGGAGTCCCTCAACCCTCTATCCGCTTTCAGGGAGTGGCTCATACGAAAGAATCCTAAATATGACCACCAAACGTTACTCGGTATCGACAAGCTCGACCTAACGAATGCCCAAACTACGGACATCAATAACCCCGACTTCGGCATTGGCCTGGACTATACGAGCGCAATTTTCCAGGTTCTAGATAATAGCGTCGATGACATACAGTTTGTCACATTCAACCACCCCACGCTGGTCAACTCTCCCTCGCGCATGTCCGCCTCAGATTTCAGCCACCCAATCCACCTACCACAAGACTTGAACTCGACCGCTCCGCCCTTCAAGCTCCATAGCACGCCAGTTCAAGGCCCTGTGTCTGACCTCCCACTCCTAGAGGTCGACAAGCTCCCTGTCAATAAACCATGGGAGGATGTGGGGCTGGCGACGAATATCATTGTCCCCGGAACGGAAATCCCAAGCAGCATGAGCCTCTTTGGAGCAGGGACCCCGGGACTGGAAGAGACGTGGTGGAAGAAGATGTGGTTCCAGCCCAAGGCTCGAGCATTGATGAGACGGTATATGCGAAGCTACACTGGACATATTGCCGCGGAGGCGGCGGCGAAAGGGGGTGAGTTGTGGTGGGACTTTAGGGGAGGGAAGGGGGGGATATGGACTGATAAAGGTATAACATCCACCTAGGAGAGGAATCTGTGTGATAATGGCTGACTTGAAGTTTAGGCGAATACCTGGAGTGGCAGGAGGTGTGTGGCCAATATGATGAGACTGTTTTTGGGGATAAGATGGGGAAGCTTGGGGAAGAAGAAAAGACGGCCCCAAACCAGGCGGTATACGATAAGTTTGGGAAGGTTATTGCGAATAAAGTGGGACAGTAGACGGTCTGTTTTGAGGTTTATAGATGATATATATGGGAAGGAAAGGAGTTATGGGTTTGGGCTAGAAGGTGTGGGCTGAAAACTTTTTTGGTGGCGCTTAGAAACCTCAAATTTAGAGAGAAAGGTTTGAAAAATCTTTTTGGGTGGCGCCTAGAAACCTCGAATATGGTGAGATATGGTTAGAAATGCAATAAACACATTATCAAAGTCTTAGAACGAGGGAAGTTTGCTGTCTGAAGACTGCATGGAGAGAATTTTGATATATGGCGCAGCCTCGCCTGTACTGTTGGTTCTCACTTGCAAAATAGATCAATGGCAAGACAATAGGCATCATTGATGCGCCAAGGTGATTCAAATAGCATTCATCACAGATCACCATCTAATACAATAGAAAGCACAATACTACCGCTACGTATAGGATTGTCTGTACTCCGCTATAATTGTCCCTTTTTTAAGGCTTCAGCCTTGTGCTGCCTCGTAATACACGCCAGCCTTGCCTGCACGGCTGTAACAAACGGCATTTCCGGGCCTTTAATTGGCCTAAATCAGAAATCCCCGGACGACGCTAAATCGGCCTGGTAAAGCGCACCAGGGCCATGGTCATCAGGACTGAATCTTAGCAGGAGGCGGTTCAGACACTTGTAATGATAATATATTGACACAACAAAGGCAAGGAGTGACAATAGCTCGCTACGTATTGGATCTTCTGATTGTTCTATTAAACATACATTATCTCAACTTTGATCACCCTCACCATTTTTCTGCAACGACAAATCACCGTTCCGACCGTGAAGCTCTGTCAACACGATTCTGATTCAAACCAATTCTCGGAATTTTACAACACCACCACACTTTCGCATACATTCTCAATATCTGCTGACCCTTTGGGCTTTCGCCAATCAGAGACACAGTTTATTGCGAGATGGCAGCAAGTCAATCTCCAATTCTATCACCGGTCATGGACAGAGACGACAATGCCCCTCCTGTCCAGCCTCTCTCGAAGAGAGACAAGCGCCGAACTGCGTTGATTGATCGACTCAACGATATCACGATGCAGTTTTCGGCGAATAAAGACCAGTATTATCGTGAGCAGCTCAGTGTTGTTCAGCAGGACATTGCCTTGATTCTCCACGCCATCCCGTACGTGGAAGACCCGACCAAAGAATCAACCATCGAGCTACTAGCAGTCATCCAAAAAATTACCAGGGGTGACCCACGAGCCCTCCAGTCTCTCAAGGAAGGAGATATTCAAGGCATTGGAGGGAGAATATACCATGAGTTCAGAGATGAGATTCAAGACGCCATGGAAACTCGCGATGCTGCTTTATCAGCGTATGCAGTAAGTAGAGGTCTCTCACAGTTAAAACCAGACTATCACTAACACGTCTTTCTCAGCTTGAACACAAAAGCCACCTCAGTGAACTTAATACCAGCTCGGCATTTTTGACGAAACTCGCTGGACGAGAGCATTCGGCCCTCGCCAGCACCATTCGGGACCGACTTATAAATTCGATCACAGAAAGAAAGCGAAAGCTTAACAGAGACATGACAAGCAATGAAGGGATCGACAACTCGAATGCATATCACTACCACCCAGCGCAATACAGTGTTCTCAACCCGGCGAGCCCTGGAGGCGTTCTCGGCAAGCGTTCCTCGAGACATCGCCGCGACCTGGACGATTTGCCAGCAATGCTCGATCCCACCAAGCGCAAACGCCGAGCTATCGACGACGGCAGGGCATCCCCAGTCCCGACCCGCCGTGCACCAATCGACCTGCACCAAATCGGCGCGAACACACCTCTCAATAGATTCACAGAGAAAGCGCAAGATCCTGAAACCCCGCTATACAGCGTCGATAAGCTCTTTACTGAGAAAGAGCTGTCTCTGCTGGAGCGCCAGGCTGCCGAAGCGGCACATAAATACATGGTCCGCCACAAGTTCAACGAAGCAGCCACACGGTCTCAGTCCGACAGTGACGGCTCTCGCAATGGCGATGCCGAGCAGCGAAACAATGACTCCACGCCTGACTCGCCTCTCATTGCTCCGGCCATGGACCGCACAACACGCTCAACTCGCGGCATTGGCGGCGCCACCAGCGGTTTCATTGGCTCAACGGGAATTGAAGTTATCGCTGATCTCACCCTGCCATCTACATTCACCGGGCAGCTGAACCAGATGCCTCGTCTTCCCCCGCCATTGTATCCCAGCATGACCAAGTTCTTCGGCTCCACAAAGGGAGATAACATGCGCCCCAACCTCACCGAGGGCGTAGCCGGCGACGAGCTCAACCAAGACATGAACCGCATCGAGTGGGGCAAGCGCGTGAACTCCCAACTGAAGCCCGGAGCAAGTCTCGACCAAGACGTCGAAACCGACAAGGGCACCATCCCCGGCGACCGCCGCTTCCTGGCCGCTGCGATCGCCGAGCCGGGCGTGTATCCCGTGTGGCTCAGCGGCAAGAAGAGAGAAGAGCGCATCGAGAGCGAGTTCGGGGTCGGGAAGCGTGCCGCGGCGCGTCTGGGGCTGGATGCTGAGGATCTGGGCAGCACGGCGATGAGCAAGCAGAGCAGTCGGGGCGGTAGCGAGGTTGGGGGCGTCGAGATGAGCAGGGAGGGCTCGAGGCGGAAGGCGAAGAACAATTAAGTGTTGTTTCTGGGCTTTGCACTTTTCTTCATTACGAATTACGATCAATGGATGAGTGGCGTCTTGAGTCCTCCCGGCTCGGGTTGGTGAATGGGGGGATATGGAGTTTTCTTTTTTCTTTATGGGTTTTGCTTACTGGATTTTTGTTTCATCCCGGTTGCCCATTAGTTTTTGTGCACATAATTGGGATGCTTTGGCATCAACTTAGATTTGGCATTGCGTGGATTTTCGATGCAGCATACATACACCTGCAGCTTCAAGACAGACCAGTACAAGCGTTCATTAGATTTCCAATTCAATATTCGATTTCAATATTTGCCCATTGCAATTTGAGAACTTAAACCGCATCACTTAACATCACTTAAAGACAATTCACGAAATTTAACAAGAGTGAAGAGGAATCTCTGAATTTTATTTTTGAGGAAATCTCATTAAGAGTTCATGCCCAAATACACCCCCTAAATACGCCATTGAGTACAGCCATATCCATGTACGACCGCCGTGCACATATGATACAAAACGCCAAGCAATTACAGAAAGAAAAGCATACTCGCACTCTATGCCTTGCTCTTCTTGCTCTTCTTCTTCTCCTTCTTCTCCGACTTGTCAACCTTCACCTCCTCAGCATCCTCGCTGGCATCGCGCTTCCGCTTTTTCTCCTTCGATCCGTCAGCAGCAGCAGCCTTCTCCTCGGCCTTCCTTTGCTTCTTGAGGTCCTTCTTGCTGACCACGAGAGGGGTGCCGTCGGCGTTTAACTTGATCTCGCCACGCTCAGCCTTGCGCTTGTACTTGGCGACGCTGATTCCGGCCGCCTCAGCGAGGGCACCGTACTTCTCCTCGTCGGTCTCGCCCTTCTTGGGGGTCTTCTCCTTCTTGGACTTCTTCTCCTCCTTCTTGGATTTCTTTGGGGTGCCGTTGGTGGCAGACTTGGCGTCTTCCATCTCAACATCCTCGTCAGACTCCTCGGACTCGGACTCAGACTCGACCTCTTGGATAAGCTTCTTCTCCTTCTTGTCCTTCTTCGATGCCTTCTCCTCCTTCTTCTCTACGGCAGCAGGCGCATCGGAAGCGATTCCGTCGGCATCAGCGTTGTACTTCTTTGCCTCCTTCAGCTCCCATTTGCCTGGCTTGTCAAGAGCCTTGCCGTCAGGGCCGACAGCAACGCCTCTTGGAAGAAGCGGCTTGCCCTCGAGGCCACGGAGGTGGCGCTCGATCTTTGCGCGGGACAGGACACCGAGAGCAGAGCGCTCCTCCTCATCGACGTCATCGCCCTTGCCCTCACCCTGTGCGCTCCAGTCTGACAGAGCATCGACACGGAGACCGATAGCGGCCTTAGCAGCAAGCATACGCGCGATCTTTCCCTTGTTCTTTCCAGTGGCCTGTCCGACGAGGGAGGCGTGGTAGATGAGACCGTACTTGGGTGTGTCGTGCTTGGTCTTGAGAGCACGGAACAGAGCCTTCTCGGCACCGAGAATTTGGATGGTGGAAGCAGGCGACTTGGCAAGGTTCATCAAAGATCCAGCGTGTGCGATAAGTCTGGCACCGACGAGCTCACCCACGAGCTCGGTAAGGTTGGGGGCAATGGCTTGCATACGGGCGCTGAGATAGCTGGACAGTTGCTGTCTGTACTCTGTGAACCCAACGACTTGCTCGGCGAGGAGCTGGATGTTCTCCAAATCCTCAGTTGTAATCTCGGTACCCATGGAAACCTCAGCGGCGGCCTTAACAGCAGCCTCAATCTCCTCTGGGAGAATATCCGAGAGGTCGGTGGTAGCGGCGTTTGTGCGCATACCCATCTTCAAGATGATTCTGGCGATGGCAAGGTTGTCGTTGATAATACGGGCCATCTCAGGGAAATGCCATCCGTACCATTCCTTGACACGCATAGCGTACGTGTTGAGCTCCTTGTCCAAGTCGTCCAAAAGCGCAATGGCTTGAACAATCATGGTGTCGACCTTGTCGGGAGAGAACTTGAGCTTGTGGCGGGACAGAGAGTGCGACAGACCAAGAGACATGGTAGAGATGTTCTCGGGGAGGAGGCCCGGAATGAGCGCTGGGAGGTTCTCACGAATGGCGCGGAAAAGCTCGTTGGAAGCGGAGTCGGAGATTGGGGTAAGCGTCACCGATGGTAACTTGTTAATTGCCTGCCCAAGTTTTGGGTCGGCAACAGCCAGAGAGGCCTTCTTCTCGTCCTTGATTGAGTCGAGGAGCTTGGCCAGCATGGGAGTGACCTTGCCATCCACCAGCGACGCAACTTCCTCAAGGGCCATAGCGGCACTATCGAACTTCTGGAAAGTCTTGAGTTTGAGCCTGGAGGACAATTAATATTAGTTAAGAACGCGCAAACTCAATGCGTTCGGATTGAACACCATTGCCATTGCACCGTCGTTGGTAGAGTTAAAACTTACATGCTGCACACACCCTCAGCGGTGCCAGCCTCTGTTGCGAGGTTCTCATTTTTCAGAAGTTTCTTGTCCTTCGCCTTGAAGAGCGCATATCCTGCGCTCGTCTCCGTGAGTATAAACAGCGTCATTTTGAAGGGTGGCGGTTGCTGTTGCCGGAAGCGTGGAGAAGTCGTCGTTGGAGAGAGCTGTTTTGCTGAACGCTCTTGCTCCAGAAGTTTTTAACTTTTCAAAATGTTAGAGGCAGACGGGACTAGCGCGGATTGGCGAAAGTTCAGAACTCCACAAGTTTATTCAGTCACGTGATCCAATGGTAGCTCAGGTGGAGCCTTGGGAGCTTCACAGGACGATGAACATCCAGCCAACTCTCAAAGTAGCACCAAGCCTTCAAGATGGAAGGCCTTTTCTTCAATGTTAACAATGGGTAAGTAGTCTGATGAGTTTTCTGGGATTATATCTGACGTACCCCACAGCTACATCGAGGGGATCGTCCGCGGCTATCGCAACAGCCTCCTGACGAGCCAGAACTACAACAACATGACACAGTGCGAGACTATCGATGGTGGGTCATTCTTTATAATATCTATGGCAGAAAGGATATTAATGTTTTAGATCTCAAACTTCAACTTGGCCCTGCATATGGAGATTTCCTGGCGTCTTTACCTCCGAACCCCTCCACTTCTTCGCTCGCAGCAAAGACGACAGACAAACTGATATCCGAGTTCCGCTACCTGCGGGCAAATGCTGTCGGGTCGCTGGCAAAGTTTATGGACTACCTGACGTACGGGTATATGATCGATAATGTTGCGCTCCTCATTACAGGGACACTCCACGAAAGAGACACCAGGGAACTACTGGAAAGATGCCACCCCCTCGGCTGGTTCGAGACCATGCCGGTTCTCTGCGTCGCCACGAATATGGAGGAGTTATACAACAGCGTGTTAATCGAGACCCCTCTCGCACCTTATTTCAAGGGCAGCCTGAGCCACCAAGATCTTGACGAGCTCAACATTGAAATTGTTCGAAACACACTCTACAAGAACTACTTGGAGGACTTTTACAACTTTGTCACCACAGATTCCGATATTGCCGGCACTCCTACGAGCGAAGTCATGTCAGAAATGCTGGAGTTTGAGGCCGACCGCAGATCGATTAATATTACGCTGAACTCGTTCGGCACTGAGCTATCAAAGCAAGACCGCAAGAAGCTCTATCCAAGCTTTGGCAAATTATTCCCCGAAGGGATTCTGATGTTGTCGAGGGCAGATGACATTGAAGGTGTACGCCTGGCCGTTGAGGGTAACTCGGACTATAAGTCATACTTCGACCAAACCGGGCTGGGACAGGGTGGTGGTGTTGGCGCTGGAAACATGAGCGGCGGTGCGGGGAGTGACACCAAGAGCTTGGAAGATCTCTTCTATCAAAAAGAGATGGAAATTTCCAAGAATGCCTTCACAAGGCAATTCACATATTCGATTGTATATGCATGGATCAAGCTGCGGGAGCAAGTAAGTCGAGCCCATTATATTGCCACTAGTTCAAGGTCTAACATATGATTAGGAGATCCGCAATATCACTTGGATCGCAGAGTGTATAGCACAGAACCAGAAGGAAAGGATTGGGAACTACATCAGCGTATTCTAGTCATATAGCCAGGCTTTCGATACGTCGTCCTGCTTTCATTTTGCACGGGTTAGAAAACAGTGAGATAGGCGCAATAGGCGAATGGGACATTGGTAGTTTTACATAATTCACAATCGAGTCTACCTACTCGACCCCCTTATTGTACATTGCGCCTTGACGACATATGCGGCTATATTACAAACTGATTTCCCCCTTCCATGTTCCCTCAGTCAGACCCAACGTCGCGATCACATTCTGCCAACGGTCGCCTCCTCTCTCCTTCCTCCGGAGATACTGTAACAACTTCTGCCTCCTGTGCACCAATAGTCTGAGGTTCCTCTTGTTGACCTTGTCCTTTTGGCGTCCCTTCAACAACATGTGGTCTGCAAGGACCTTAATCTTGGCCGTCAAAATGGCTATTTGAACTTCAGAGCTACCGGTGTCTGGGCCAGCACGGGGTGTCTTCTCCATCTCCGTCTGTGCCTCAATAGCTCCAGCCGCACGAGGTCTCAGGGCTCCATCGGTGTTGTGGCGGCCAAAGGTGTCTATGCAGCGTTGGATGTTGGCTTTCGTCCTATCCTTCTGGTTTCCATTCTCCAAGGCCAGAATGCGGTTAACTGCCGCGGTAGCTCGCTCGTGATCTTCGGCATGCTTGCGGATACTCTCAGCTTCCAGTTCTGGGTCGATAATGTCTCGGTTTGTGGCGACAACGGGTTGCGTCAGGATGAATGAGTGCTGCAGGGCTGTCTCGACTTCGGATGGTTTGAGGAAGTGGTTGAGATGTTTTGTAGGGTTCTTGTCCAGCCCTTGAATGGGGGTGACAGTTTTGAAGGACTCGACGAAGGGCGTTGGGATGCCACGAACTGGGTCGCCATGGGCGGCTTCACGTTCCGCATTCAACTCATCCCGCCTTTTGACATTAGCTGCCTTCCTTTGGCGTGCTTGGGCCATAGCATATGGATCACGGTGTCGTCGCTTTGTGGACGCATTGGCGACACATATCTTTGATACTGGTCCGGCGATCGCAGGCCTTACAGCCGGTCGTGCGCATACTATGAGGGATATTAGTAACTTGTGGCATCATAGAATTGTGTATAGTACATACACGACAGAGCGCCAAAGCGCGCCAGCAACGGTATCTGAGGCGGCATGGCTGGTTGCTTTACTTCCTCCTGACCTGAAGCCCAGCCTCATTGTCACAGCTATTTTCTCGACGTCGCCAATGGTTAATATGCACTAGTGTGTATTGGGATTAGTGTATTTGTAAAAACGCTAAACTGTTTCGGGTATCGTCGCGAAACCCTACGAGGGCCGACGCACACTGAATATCGCCAAATAATTATCGCGAACTTTTCCTCTTCACGTCTTTCTTCCTCCTCATCTTCCGTCAACCACAACACCAAGGTCTTACCAGGTACAGATCAACCGTCAAAATGGCTCCTTCTCAACTCCCCCCCATTTTCAATGCCACTTCGCAGGACATTGAGATGCTCCTCGCAGCTCAATGCCACCTGGGCTCCAAGAACATGCAGGTTCACATGGAGAACTACCTCTGGAAGACTCGCCCGGATGGAATCAACGTCATTAACATTGGCAAGACCTGGTAAGAGACGCTCTAATTTGCTACGCATAATTTTCTATCATTTCCGCTGGAATCTGGTATTAACGTGTACGCTTAGGGAGAAGATTGTCCTCGCTGCCCGTATCATCGCGGCCATCGACAACCCCGCCGACATCTGCGTTATCTCCGCTCGCCCATACGGACAGCGCGCTGTCCTGAAGTTCGCCCACCACACCGGTGCCGTCGCCATCGCCGGTCGCTTCACCCCCGGTAACTTCACCAACTACATCACCCGCTCTTTCAAGGAGCCCCGTCTCATCATCGTTACCGACCCCCGTACCGATGCCCAGGCCATCAAGGAGGCTTCCTACGTCAACATCCCCGTCATTGCCCTTTGCGACACTGACTCCCCAACTGAGTTCGTCGATGTTGCCATCCCAACCAACAACAAGGCCCGCCACTCCATCGGTCTCGTCTGGTGGATGCTTGCCCGTGAGGTCCTCCGCCTGAGAGGTACCATCGCCAACCGCGAGGCTGACTGGGACGTCATGGTTGATCTTTACTTCTACCGCGACCCTGAGGCCGAGGAGAACAAGGAGATCGAGGAGGCTAAGGTTCCAGGTGCCGAGGAGGTCGGTGCCGCTGCCATCGATACCGGCTTCGCTTCTGCTGGTGCCGCTGACTGGGAGGTCTCCGGCCCAGCTGCTGGTGCTTTCGCTGCCACTGCCGCCGCGACTGGTGCCGCTGCTGCTGCTGGTGCCGGATGGGATGGAGAGGCCGGTGCCGAGTGGGCCGCGCAGCCAGCTGCCACCACCACTGACTGGGCCGCTGCTGACCCAAAGGCCGCCACTGAGGACTGGTAGATTACCTGTCTTCGGAGGTCTTAATACAGGTCAAACTGTAGAAAAAGAAACGATTTTTGCTATTCTGCAAAACCCATCATGTCGTTGCCTGATTGAGGATTCGCGTGCCTGACACTTATGAGGGAAAGATACTGGGCTGCTGTTGCACTCGTTCGGCGGTTGAGGGAAAGCCCTGTGCTGGCATGTGTTTTGATTCCTTTGTCTTGGGACGCGTACTATATGGAATGCGAAGCTTGTCGGAGGAATTACGCAATAATGCATTACTGGAAGCTGTCCTCGGCCGCATCTATTTTGTGTGTCTTTGATTGTGTGATGTCTATGTGACCGGTGTTTCTGCCTTAATGCTATGTTCCGTAAGCTACTTCTGTTATACCTGTAATATTTATTGTTCCTTCCCGCGATAAGATTATTATCCAAGGGGTAGCTTCTCATTTTGTTGTATCACTCATACCACACACCAACCTTTCAGTTCCTTCCACGTGAGGCCAGCCTCTTCATCCATTCTGCTTACTCTACTTTCTACCAGACTTGTGCACGTGCATTTATACAGCCTGTTAGTATAACCAGTCTAAGCCCAAACCTGGAGTCTCACGCACCACATACGGAAGCCTCATGGGCAACAATGCCATAACAAGTACGTGGATATCATTAAAGTCATATAAACAGCCTAACCCTACCAAAACGAGTAAGAAAGATCCTCCAAAACGCCCAATCAATCAATACATCAGCCCGAATAGGCAAAGCACCCACCCAACCGCTCAAATCCCTTCCTGAAAGGGCACAAAAGAACCCCCGAAACAGCGCTAAACCACCCGATCTGGGCGACTGGAACGCCCTTCTCGCTCAAAACACAGCAAAATAGCCTATCCAAAACCCGATTTTCGCCCCGATTTTACTCCTCCCGCCCCAAGCCAGCCCAGGCGAACTAGCCAGAGCACCCCCCGCCCCCTGGCGGCGGCCCCTCGCAGGCCCCGGTACCAGAATCTGCAGCCCTAGCGCTAACTCTCAAATCAGATGCTCGTAATGGTCGTGATAAAGCAGCAGCAAGTGTGCTGGACAAGGTTGTGCGCGGCTATTGGGCGGAAGGAGGGGGTGTTCCGCTCCGCTCCGCCAGCCACTCCGAGATGGCGACGACGAGGGTGTTTCCAACGCCGACGTAAACAAAAAAGAAGAATTGTGAAGGAATTGAATAAAAGAGGTTTCCGTGGTGACGAAATCTAGTATTCTGGCGATGGGTAACGCGCGCGGGCTTGTTTGTACTCTTGGGGGTGCTTTCTCGAGGTTTTGCTTGTAAGAGCACTGAGAATGGCATTAGCTATGTTCTCATTTTTCGCTCAATTTTCCTTGCTTTAGAAGTTTGAAAACGGCGAGATTCTGTTCCTCCTATCTGTGCGGTTTGGTCCGCAACTGGTAGAATTTGCAAATCTCACTGCGAGCGGTCGCAGTCCAAAACGGCGAGACCAGCATTCCAGACCAATAGAATTCTGGATTGCAAAAGAGATTAGGCGGTAAAACTTACGAGACGTGCTTCTGGCTCCACTCCAAATCCCTCTTCACCTCCTTGACATCCTGGAATCCAGTCTGCATTCTGGCGCGCGATTTCGCAAGACGAGCCTGTGCCTTTGCGCGGAGCTCCTCAATCTCGCGTTGCTTGTTGTTAAGTTTGCCGGATCTGTAATTCTGTCAGTTATAGATTCATCGATTGCAGCGAGAAATTATCAATCGCCTATCACTTTTCCCGCGCGCCACAGAATACAAAATGTTGAATTCTCACTGGAATTGAAAAGGGGGCGGTTTCGCTAATGGCGGGGTAATGAGGGGTAATGCGCCAGGGCCCCCAAAAGAAAGTAGAAACTCACGCCTGTGCTTGGGTCGCCAAACTGCGATCCAGCGGAAGTGGGTCAAAGTTCATGTTCGAGAATCGCTCGCTGACGTACTCCTGGAGATCGATTCCGTTCGCTGAGTTCCTCGTCTCGTACTCGCTGCTGGCGTAGGAAGGAGTAGTGCTGTATCCGGAAACCGAGTATGAAGGACCAGTCGCAGAGCCAGAAGTGACAGAATCAGCGGTCTCTGGCGGCGAAACGGCGTAACTGCGGCTGATGGGAGCAGGGTGATAATACTGCGACTTTGAGGTCATGGCGATGGGGGAGGTGACGGCATAAGTGTAAGTGGCCATTTTGATGGTTTGATGGAAACAATAAATTGAGACTGTGCGGTTTGAGAAACGGTGGCAGGAGGGATGATAGCGTTTGATATATGGACGTTAGTTGAACTGAGGTTTGGTATAACCTTGGTGTATAGACAAGAATATGTGATAGCGGTAGGGCGGTGGTGGTTTCTGTTTGCTGGTGAGACGGCGAGGTGTGTGAGATGTTTGAAAGAGTATGTGCTTCTGGGTAGTTACTGTGCAAACGGAGGTCTGTGAATGATAGGAAAGGAAGAAGGAGGAAAGTCCTCCATCGAGGAGTCTGACCTCCCTTTTATACCTTTTCCTCCTCCCTCCTCGCTTCGGGGACAGGCTCGAAGGAGGAAGGTTCGATAGGTTTGACCCTATTCCTTCCCTTTGTGTCCTCGTGTCATGCCTCTTGACCCCGCTCGAGGGTCTTCAGAGATAGGCTGAACACCCCCATCCCCCCATCCTCCTCCTCAGTTCCGGAAGCTCCGCTCCTCTTAGCCGCCGTTCCCGTCCTCTCACGGTCCTCTTTTCCTGTAAACGTGTGGTGGCCGGCCTTGAACCCTGAAGGACCCTGGTTGACGCCATCTACGGGGATTGGTCTCAGAGGCAGTTTCTATTGATCACAGATAGCCGTCATTCGAGTTTTGCTCCGTCGGCACACCTGGTATTGGTGGATAAGGGGAGGGGATGGGGGGGGGACGGTTGACGGGCATTGTCCAGTCAGATGCTGGTCTCAGGGAGCGAAGTTGTGAGGCGACTTGATTAAGGCGATGATACACTTCAAGCGCCGTGACGCTAGTCCGGCTGGATAAAGCAGCACTGGAAAGTGGGAGAATGTGGGAAGATCCTATAATGGTTTTTTGTCTCAGCGGTTGATATTAACATGCTCAGTATTGGTATTGGGGGGATATTTGTGGGAAATGTATGAGGATTCCCAGTCCCGGGAAAACACAATAAATCAATGATGTCAGGCAGAAGTGCATCGTCGGGCTGTATGTGGGCGATTGTGTGTCCAAAATAATAATTTTTTAATTGGGAAAAAAAAAAACATAAATTCGTCCCTGACATCACTGTAATGTTCCGATCGGAACCCATCAAGCAGACTGTGCTTAGAATACCATTTTCTGCTGTGATAGGCTAAGTGATACAACTCTTGGTATCAAAAAACCTTTGTGGCTTGTGTTATGGGAACACAAGAGTCTCTCATGGATGTTACAGTACTTTTTGACGGTAAGTATCATTCCCCGCGGCACGTTTTCCCCTAGACCCTCAGCTCGGCCCCTCAGCTAAAATACACTGGAGCACTGGAACACTGGAACAACTGGAACGGAATGCAACAAGGCTGCATTCTGTTGGCCAAGGGCGGAGTAAGCCCGCATATTTTCTGCGATCAAATGGCCTTACAAAGACGCGGCCGAATATGCAGGGCTTAGGCTTGAGGTGGCCCATACATGCCAGGAACCAATGAAGCTGGACGAGGCGACTGCCACCTGTGGCACGAAAACATGGGCTGGACACAAATTAAAATATCTCGTCACCGTCACGGCCACTGAAGGAATTCGTGCATCGGAAGGGATATTGACGAAACCAGGCTCGGGAGGCACAAGAAAGTCTCAAAACGTGGAGTGCTGCCTAATGGCAATTGGGATATTCGTCTACTATAATACATGTGGTGTGCTATTCGATCTGTCCAATGCTGAGAGTGTCATCATATCTTGGATCTTCCTGTTCTTCTAACCAAAGATCTTGAGGAAGCCCCAGATGCCGATACCACTTAGAACTGGGATGGTGAGATTGTCATCCCAGCCAAAGATATCAACAGCTTCGCTGGCCGCTGCCGCAAAACCCGTCCATACGCTCATTAGTGCAAGTGCAACGCTCCCACCAATCGTACTTTGAGACTCAGAGAGACCAAGAGCACCTTGGATAGCACCAGGGAGTCTCAGTAGGCCAGAGAACATAAATGGCCATTCGTCATCACCAGGGAACGGTCCCGTTCGCGGTGCCAACCATCCCCAGAAGCCCACAGCAGTCACAACGCCGACAATAAATGCGGCGGCAGTGCCAGCAACGGATTTTCCCTTCCTGATCCGTGGAGTGTATCTGCCAAATGCCCGTCCGAACGTGCTTGCAGCTGTATCGCACCAACTAAGGAGCAGTACTGCAACAACACTGACGTCTTTGGGAAGGAAGTAGAGCACGGTCCATGTACCGAGTAAATACCATATGACACCGTTCCATGAGTTGTACTCCGTCTCGCGCATGAGAGCACCGAGTGCCCTTACATATATTCGGTTCAGGTATGGGAACCTAAACCTTAAATAGTCTGTCGCGGCAATAGGTACAAGGGCAGCCATTAGATAAGGCGGGATGGCGCTGGTTTGCTTTCCGGAGACGTACGCCCATAACGTGAAGAACCCTATCGAGACATGCAGTACTTTCCTGGGTACTTCGTGCTTGTGAACGAAGGCGCGGAATTGCTTATGGATCGGAATTAAGCCGAGCGGGCTCGGGCTGCGACTGAACTCGCGCCAACTCCAGCCAGTCGACGGCGACAGCTTCGCTGGGCTCAATAATGCCTCATCCTGTATTTCTGGCACCCCGTTGGCCCCGTTGGGCTGGGATTTGGAGATCCCACTAGTCTTGCGAACCCTGACCGGGCTTCTACTCTTCGGCCTCGGTCTTCTTCCAGTCGCATCGGTGCTGGAGTCTGATGACTCGTCGTCGAGATCTTCATGAATAGCCTGAGGGGTATTTACGCGCTTTCTCGCGGATGCGCGTGTCATCGGACCAGAATATCCATCCTGTGACGTCTCGGAGGGGGTGGGCGACGGCGAAATCACCCTCGGAGTTGCCGGGATCGCGCGCGAAGGCATCATATGGTCAAAAGTCGGTAGCGCCCAGCAAGGTGCAACACCGACGATAGTTCGCCGGATATTTCGCAGTCGTAGTATATTATATGTAAAGTGGAGTTGGTTGTCGTCTGTCGTAAGGTTCGTAATTGTAGCGGTGGAGTGTGCTATTGGCTCCAGTGGAGCGATAAGTGCAGAGCAGG
This sequence comes from Pseudogymnoascus sp. 23342-1-I1, assembly GCA_001662575.1. NCBI lineage: Eukaryota > Fungi > Ascomycota > Leotiomycetes > Thelebolales > Thelebolaceae > Pseudogymnoascus > Pseudogymnoascus sp. 23342-1-I1. Next base: position 45,785 of record KV454995.1, on the reverse strand, counting down.
GCTGCGTTGCATCTTCATAGAAATGGAGATTCCAGCAACTATTTCGTGAGCTGGCTGCCACGGTTATTATGATATAGGGAATAGTAGGTGAGAGCAAGTGAAGGATGTCGTGGCATACGAAATAACGTGGCTTGGTTGCTGACCAGGTACAGGCACAAGGCCGCTAAGATTATGAAAAAGTGACGAAAAGGTGGATGACGGCAGCCTTCTCTGTTTGGTCCGAGGCTGTATGACCTATGAGATTTCTACAGATAGGAATTTTGATTGGAGTTTAACCTGGGAACGTTGGAAGGCATTTTTTACGAGTATAAATTTTATCTATCTGTATACGGAATTTTAATAGAGATGCCTGCATTTGTTTACTTATTCCCTGACCCCATTTCTCCAAATTCTACATCACTGGCGGGAAATCATTGTCAGGCATGTCGCATGTGCAATTGGGGCCATACGTCACGTGCGCTATCGATAACGATAAGAAAATTAATTCAGCGGACATTTTCGACCACGACCACATATCTTTGATACGGCGGGGAGCTTCGATACGCTCAAGCTGAGGAAAGAGCAGACATACCGCGATATGCCGCCAAAGAATGTGACCAAGAAGGATCCCCGGGCGTGGGATGCGCTCACGCCCCCGCTGTCCGATTGGACTCTCAATGCGATTAAAACGATGGGCTTCACGCGCATGACACCAGTCCAAGCCTCGACAATTCCACTGTTCATGGGAAATAAAGATGTTGTTGTAGAGGTTAGTCAAAAAGCTCAAATTTACTGCCCATATACCAACTAACAAACCTAGGCTGTTACTGGAAGCGGAAAGACTCTATCGTTTTTAATACCAGTAGTTGAGAAGCTACTGCGAATCCAAGAACCATTGAGGAAGCATCACGTCGGCGCAATAATCATCTCTCCTACACGAGAGTTGGCTACTCAACTACACACCGTCCTGTTGTCGCTCCTTGGTTTCCACGCCCCGTCAGCAGAAAAGTTGACTCCATCCGAAGATGCGCCAACTTTCCCTGCGTCGACACTCTCAGTTGTCCCCCAACTACTCCTCGGGGGGACAACAACCCCAGCCCAAGACTTGAGCGCATTCCTCAAGAACAGCCCGAACCTTCTCATTTCTACGCCTGGCCGCCTTCTCGAATTGCTGTCTTCACCGCATGTTCATTGCCCTCAATCGTCGTTTGAAGTTCTCGTCCTTGACGAAGCCGACCGTCTCCTTGATCTGGGATTCAAAGACGATCTCCAGCGCATTCTCGCCCGCCTCCCAAAACAACGCCGTACTGGACTTTTCAGTGCCTCCGTTTCAGAGGCAGTTGGCGAAATTGTCCGTGTTGGCCTCCGCAACCCAGTCAAAATCGCTGTGAAAGTAAAATCACTCAGCGGCGATGATAAACGAACACCAGCATCATTACAAATGTCCTACCTTCTCACACGCCCGCAAGAGAAAATACCCGCATTACTCTCACTCTTGGAAAATCTAGACCCCAAACCACAGAAAACTATCGTCTACCTTTCTACCTGCGCAGCCGTCGACTACTTCCAGCATCTCCTCATCGCTGTTCTACCATCTAACTTCTCCCTGGTTCCTCTCCACGGCAAACACCCTCCCGCCGTGCGCACCAAGAACTTTACTAAATTCCTCAACTCCGTCACCCCCATGGTCCTCCTCACCACCGATGTGGCCGCCCGTGGTCTCGATATCCCACAAGTCGACCTGGTGGTCCAAATCGACCCACCTTCCGACCCCAAGGCTTTCCTTCATCGCTGCGGCCGTGCTGGACGCGCTGGCCGCAAGGGACTGAGTGTCATTTTCCTGCAACCAGGCCGAGAGGAGGACTACATCCCGTTCTTGGAGATCCGCAAAACGCCGATTAGCGAGCTGACGACACCGGAGGTGAAGATCAGTGAGAAGGACGTGCGTACCATAACTGGGCGCCTGCGCAAGGAGGTCCTGGATGACCGCGCCTTGCATGATAAGGGCCAGCGTGGCTTTGTGTCGTGGGTCAAGAGTTATAGCAAGCATACTGCCAGCAGTATATTCCGAGTTGCGGACTTGGACTGGACTGATCTTGGTCATGCGTGGGGATTGGTGAAGCTCCCAAAGATGCCGGAGTTGAAAAAGTGGGACGGAGACAAGAGCCTGGGCGTCAAGCTGAACATGTCAGAGTATGAGTACAAGGATAAGATCCGGGAGAAGGCGCGTATAGTTGCTATGGAGGAGGCGAAGAATGCGGGGCCGTATGTGCCAACCGCAGAGCAACTTGCAAGGAAAAAGGAGCGGAGTGCGTGGAGCGCAAAGCACGATGCACAGGATCTGAAGGAGGATAGACGGGAGAAGAAGAAGAGGAAGAGAGAGGCTGAGAGGGTGGAGAAGATGAGTGCGGAGGAGAGAGAGAAGGAGAACGAGCTGCAATCATTATTGGAGCAGGTCAGGAAGAAGACAAAGATGGAGCAGAAGGCTTTGCTTGAGATGGATAAGCAGGAGTTTAAGGGATTTGATTAGTTGGAAGCGTGCCTGCGAATGACGATACGACGACGCTGTATTATGTATTGCGTAAAAATATTACCACCTTCATGGAATGATTGAAAACCACGTTTACATAATAACTGTAAAGGTATAGGTGAATAACTGTAAATGTGTAGTTGGATTATGGAGATTGAGCTGCGGTGTTGCGTTGGTGTTGGCCGTTCGCCTGTCAACGAACCTCAAGCCTGGGGCCTCACAACTTCTTCGCCCCGCCACTGTCCACAACCCACCCTCGTCACCACCATGCCTCGTTCCAGGTCGCGGTCACCCGCACCACGGCGCTCGCCCCCCCGGCGACGCAGCCGCTCGCCAGACCGCCGCGAAACCCCCCGCGACCGAGATCGCGACAGCGAAAGAGAACGAACGCGCGACCGCGAACCTCGCGACAAACCCAAGAAGAGCGGCTTCAAGTGGAAGGAGAAGCGCCGCGACGAGGACCGCCCCGAGGAGCCCAAGCGCCTCGAGCGAGGCTACCGAAACCGTTCGCCGTCGCCGCGGAGACATGCACCAGCGGGCAAGGGGTCGTCGGTCGAGGATAAATTCGGGGTTGCTGCTAAGTTTGGGCCGTCGGTGGCTGATAAGTTTGGGAGCTCGTCGTCGAAGACGGAGAAGGGCGCTGCGGCGGACACCTCGAAACCACCAGTGAGGGCTGCGGCGGCTGCTGCTGCTGCGGCACCGGTTGCAAGTGGTGAACCTATGATTATCGTCCATATCAATGATCGGTTGGGGACCAAGGCTGCGATTCCATGTCTTGCGAGCGATCCGGTCAAGCTGTTCAAGGCTCAGGTTGCGGCGCGCATTGGGAGACAGCCACATGAGATCATGTTGAAGAGACAGGGAGAGCGACCGTTCAAGGATCAACTGACGCTGGAGGATTACGGGGTTAGCAATGGGGTGCAGCTGGACTTGGAGATTGACACTGGAGATTAATTGAAGCTCTTCGATGCTGGGAGACGGGCGGACGGTATCATGAGGGCGTTCAGAAGGGATTACTGGGTTCACTGGCAGAGTCATAGAAATATTAAAGCACTATGGTTCATTTAAGAGATTCCGGATTGAAATACTGTGATTTATGTAGTAGAAGTTCTGGTCTATTGTCATGCGTCGACTCCAACCATCCACCAGTATTCCCTTATCGATAAGCCTCGAGTGTTTGTAAATATTCATGTGCTCCAGCTACCCCAGCACCAAGAGCTTCCTCCCACGACACAACCAAAAATGAGTCCAGCCATTGCCAAATGTTAACAGTCGCACCCACCCTCCGCGTGCGGAGGCCCTCTCCCACGACGGTTGAATACATCGTCTCCACGCGCCCACCGCCCACTCTCTCGTTCCGCCTCCTCCTCGGCGTCTTGACCACCATCCGCGTCCTCCTCCTCCTGAGCATCGCCCTCCTCCTGTTCTGCAAATGGCAGCTCCACCCTTCTGCGCCACCGCTTGCACCATATTCTCCAACGCCTGATCTCCTCAGCCTAGACTACCTCTGGCACTCCCTCGCGCTTCTCCATGCTTCGCAACTGGGTCTTACCGCAACTCACGTGGCGTCTCTCGTCCCTCTTCCCATTCTGCTACCATTAGCAGCCGCATTCGTTTATTTGTCTATCCTGCGCATCCATTCGCAGGAGTCCTTGCTGGTCCTGCGTGGTCTTGGGATCCAGACTTGCTCGAGCTCGTCGACGTACCTGACAGGCGCATCGACGCAGTTTATTCCGACGCAGAAGATTCAGGATCTGCTCATTAACGAGGCGTTTCGCGGGTTTGAGGTTAGGTACTACTTGGTTGTGATTGTGGAGGGGGAAAAGGAGGTGGTGGTTGTATTTCCCAAAACGTTACCAAGGAGGAGGGTTGTGGAGGAGGTGTGGAGGGGAGGAAGACAGTGTTTATATGGACGAGCAAAGGCTGTAGATAAAGCTGGGAATGGGAAGGCATAGGATGTATCATGTCAGGATGGCACAGATGGAAGGAATGGAGTTATTGATGAATATATGGATTGTTAAATGTTCTACTCGTCTGCATCGTCGCTTGGCTTATTCATCCTCCTGAAGCCTTGCTTCTTCAGATCCGCCGCATCCTCGAAGCCTTTTCGTACGGCGTACTTCTCGTTGATCATTTGGGCCGTGTCCATCAGCGGCTTCTTCATGACTGGAGTGTACTGTCCAGTCAATTTCGGCTTGTTGTTCCCATCATAGACCTTCTGGCTCCTGACAACCTTGGCCCAATGGTCGCTTGTCAAACCCTCAATAGCTCCTCCTTGATTCGCGACTGCACCCAGAAGGTTACTTGCAAGTATCTCATCGATCTTTCTCTCTCGCCAGACTTTCCAGAGGTCTTCTACCAGGCCGCATGTGCCCCATTTCGTGTCGCCGCGGCCGGGCTCGTCACCGACATGGAGCCATTGGATAGCGTTCTCTCGACTGGGATCATCTTCATGCGGGAAAACACAGTCCCAAAGAACGAGCGGTGAATCCTGTGCCATTTCATAAGCTGGCCGGGACGGGTTCTTCTCAACGTCAAGGAGCTCCTTTATGATAGTTGGTTTCTCTAGGCCCTGGCCAACTAAAAAGAGAATAGCCACCATACAGCGGACTTGATGCCATAGGAATGCCGAGCCGTGGAGAGTGAAGGTATATACCTTTGGAGATATCTGTTCGCTTGGGCCAGTGATAGAGGCAGCGGGAAGAAATTCCTTTTTCTCTATAAAGTTCAATGTTGGGGTTGTGTCGTCTACTTCCAAGATATCGGCAAAAAACATCGTCCGCTCAAAATTAGATATTTGTTTGCTGCCATCGATCTTGCAGAAGTTCCTGAAATCGTGGGCCCCAACGAAGTAACTAGCCGCTTCACGCATGGCTTCGATATCGAGCCATCCATCCTTGACATCGGTGTTTTTATTCGTACTTTTAATGTTTGGGTTCTCTGGCGGCGGTTGGAAGGCGGGTTGCGTGAAGAAATACTTATACTGCCTTTCCTTGCAGCTAAACCGGGCTGAGAAGCCGAGAGGTGGCGAGGGGCACCATGCCAGGATTCGGATATCTGGAGGAAGAAGGCGGTTTAATAAGTGGCAATATGGTAGCTCATCACTAATCGGATCGAAGTTGAGAGATTCTTCGAATTCTGGATCGTCGATATTCAATTCCGGCGTATTCTGTGACCTTGACTCTTCGATGCTAGGACGAAGAGCAGGCGAAGCCATCTCAACTGCCCCATCACGGGGCTTTGTGTGACGAAAATCGTCCGTCCCATCCTTAGGCTCCGCGGCTGTGTGCTTTGGTAGAGGCCTATTACTCCTGACTCTCAGGCCGATGACCTGGCCGAATGCGCTGACGCCCTTGTCGGTACGCCCGCATTTTGAATAGTCGCACCCCTCCCAGTTTACATCGCCACTGCCATTTAGAGATGCGCCCTTGGGGAATATGAGCCGTGCTTTAACGAGTGCCTCCCATATCTTCTCCTCGACAGTTGGTAACCGCGTCTTGTTGTTTAAATGGTGCTCGAAGCCGTTGTATTCCTTCCCCAGATATGCCAATTTCAGCGCAATGAGGCGGGTAGAGTATCTAGAGGGGTCGAAGGCCTTTTCTGTGCGCACTTTCTTGTAGCTCTTTGCTGGTGTTGCGACGGGATAGCTGCATGGTTATTAGCTAGGTTTGGACAGAAGTATAGATTCATACGAACTGTGCATTTTTCTGTTTTAAGTTGTGCTCTAACTCTGTGACTCGCTTTATAAGACTCTCATGAGACCATTCTTTGTAGTTTATTTTCTCGACAGGAGGAGTCGCCATGTTTTGAAGCGCGAGTCTTGCCACCTTCTTCCTCCTCTCGATTTCAAAATGCGTAAGGAGTTGCGGTGGTGAGGTGTGGAAAGACCTAATTTTTGGTTCGCCAAGAGATTTTAAAGACTTTCCCTGATAGCACAGTTTTGAGGTTCTCATCTCAAGGCCTCTGGTAGCCCCGGAGTCAGTTGGGTTCCCGAGTCGTACCCAAAGACTTTTTTTGGGCAGACGCGGAGTAACACATTAATCGCCGAGTCCCTGAACTCTGTGCTCTGTGCTCTGCTGCGGTCCCACTCTGGGCCTGGCTTATCGATAAGATAACAATAGATTCGGACGTCAGTTCGTCCTTAACTATTCAACCACCATCCGATGGACGATTCCGATTCCGATTCACCTGTGGTCTCTATTCTATTCCTCGGTGATGCTGGATGTGGAAAGTCTACATTCTTCTCGTAAGTCTCAAATCAGTCATGATTGATCCAAGCTGAACAAATCCCAGGCGGATAAGCCAAGGCGCCGCGGGGCAACAGGCGGACAGATCCATTGCGCCTCTTCGTGATGGCGACCAACCGTTTGCATATGATATAAAATTCTGTAATCGCCCGTTTCGCTTTCAGCTTTATGACACCGCAAGCCCCGAAAACTGGAAGCTCTTGCATCCTGATGTGGTAGTGCTGTGCTTTGATATTAGCCAAAGGTTGAGTATGATTCATATGCAGAGACATGTAAGGATATCCTTTCCAATCACAATCTACTTCAGCGAGGCTATTGGGAGGAAGCGCCTAACATATTTCCAGTGGATCAATGAGACTATCAAAACTTTTATGCAAGGACGGGAGCTTCCAATTATTGTGCTTGGTTTGAAGCGCGATTTGCGCAGCGAAGAAGACCCGAACGGGATCATATATCCCCAAGAAGCCTATAGAATTGCCCAAGAGATGAGATGTGATAAGTATATAGAGTGCTCTGCAGTCACGGGCGAGCTCTTGAGGGAAGCTTGGGAGGATATCTGTAAGACTGGTGCACAGACAACAAACAAGGTAGATGGGCTGGAAGGTCTCAGTGAGGGCGGATGCTTGATAATGTAAAGATCCATCTTGTAAAAATTTCAGACACTCTGAAGTTATGTGATTTGTCCCAGCGCCTGTATACCCCGTGTGAGAACGCCGCGCAATGCTAAATACCAACCCCCCCATTATGTTCCCTCTATTGCTGCCCTTCCATCTTTATATCTTCATTTCTTGCTAGCTTAGCTTCGTTGTCCTTTTCCCTATGCCCACTTGCTTCGGCTGCCATAATCTGCCTATCCTTTTGATCTGGTGTCCCAAGAACCTCTGCAACGATATTGAGGATATCGTCGCGAATACCGTCAACATCTTCGTAGAAGCGGTCATCAAATTCCTGGATCAGGATATTCAACACCGCGGGGCTCATTGGCCTGTTGTTCATAATCATGATTATCTCGGCTTTTGTGAGGTCGTACGGACGGAGGCGCTCCAAGAGAGTACGGATAGTGTCTTTGTTGTATGGCAGAGGCTTGCTCCCCAGTGGAGATGGAGGCTTCTCGAAGTAGTCCATAAGCTCCATGACTATCGTCTGTAGATTTCCCGGTCCTGGAAACTGCGTTAGCATCTCAGCCAGGAAGGGCATTCAGGACAGCGTGGGGTAGATTTATTTGCAGAACGCACGTCGGGATTTGAACGTTGGCTATGCTTACCTCTCTTGTTTTTGCGCTCCTTCGCATACCTCTCTCTCAACTCCGATAGGTGAGTATAAACTTCATAGTTTGTTAAAACCGCTGACTGGGCCTCAAGGATCTTCATTTCGGTTTGCGACCCCGCGGCGCCGTTGTCTCAGAGGCTTCAAGTTGGTGTTCAGGCAGTGAAACAGAACCCTGATCCGCCAGAATAATTGTTGCTGGGCCGCCTCTCTCTTATTGAGTACAGTACGAGATATTGGGGCCTGGATAATACGGAAGGCACGACTTGGGCGTTTATATGGGCAAATATATGGGAAGCTTGGAGATGGATTAGCGAGGCGGCATTTAGTTTGCTGGACGCCACTGAGACACCTATCGCCGCTTAAAGTGATTACAGTAGCTGTGAATAAATGAACGGCCTTTGATTTTCCAATACGCCTTCTTTGTACTCCAGTTATTAATGAATCAAAACAAATCCCACCATCCCGTCAGCTTCATTTTTACTATTTGATTCTCAACTACTGCACTGTACGCACGGTCCTTATCAAAACTTTTTGGCCGCATGAGCAACTTCAGTATGCGTTTATCGGACTGAATTCTGCCGAGGCGGTGAGGCTGATTAGGTTTTTAATGCGCCATTTATGTCAAAGCTCTGAACATTCCGCATTGATTGGGGTGGGGCACAACTTTTTTCCTTGACCTCGCGCCGACACTACGATTGAGCCGCCTTTCGCAATTCCTCTTGTTTTCCTCTCCATCCGGAGGAAACAACTTCCAAATTCCTGTGTTTTCACAAGCACCAATATTCCAAATGTTGAAAGCAAATTTTACATTCGAAAGTGCTTAACCACTACTCTTCCCTCTGCCTTCTTCTTTCACCGCATCCTCGGTCACCCCTCATACCGACTTTTCCTTATCCGATCGAACGTAAACGGGAAACCTCGGGGCACGAAATAATTCACTACTATTCCCTCATCTGCTCTTTGCTGGCAGACAAAGTTTGCTTAACCAGCAGAGCTCCTACCTTGCAAGAAACACAACAAATAACCGGCACTTTTCACGATGACCCGAAACATCGTCATACTGGGTGGCAACTCGCATCCGCAGCTCGTTGAGACGATTTGCAATACTCTTGGCGTCGCTGCCTGTGATCGAATCCTCAAAAAGTTCTCAGTCGGTGAAAGCCGACTTGAGATTCAAGACTCAGTCAGAGGAAAGGATGTCTACATCATTCAATCAGGTGGAGGGAAGGTCAACGACAACTTCATCGACCTATGTATCATGATCTCCGCGTGCAAAACTGGTTCAGCAAAGCGAGTCACAGCAGTCCTACCGCTATTTCCCTACTCGAGGCAGCCGGATATTCCTTACAACAAGGTTGGAGCGCCTCTAACCCGAAATCCGACGGATGTTAACCGGACTGACTTTTCCTTCGAGAGTCGTCCAGCTACACCGAGCTTGTCTCAGCCACAGAGTCAAGGCTTGGCAAATGGCATTGGAAACTTGCACAAGAAGCTTGGGAAGTCGTCATTAGAGGATAACTTGTCGAATGGTATTACCCCGCCAAGGCGACAAGATACAAGCGATAGCAGCAACGGATCGGTCAGGGAAGAAAAGGGTGCCCAAACACCCCACTTTACGACTCACGACTACGAGAACAATGCGATCATCAACAACGCCGCATTTTTCCAGCCAAAGCCCGGATACAAGCAATGGGTTGCTCAAGCGGGCACCCTTGTTGCGGATCTGCTTACCTGCGCTGGAGCGGACCACATCATCACCATGGACCTTCACGATCCGCAATACCAAGGCTTCTTCGATATCCCCGTGGACAATCTCTACGGCAAGCCCCTCCTCAAGAGATATATCCAACAACACATCCCAAACTTCAAGGATGCGGTGATCGTCAGTCCAGATGCCGGCGGTGCAAAGCGAGCGACAGCTATTGCCGACGGCTTGAACATGGACTTCGCCCTGATTCATAAGGTAACAAAGCCTGCTTCTTGACCGCGGCTACAAACTAATCAACAAATTAGGAACGTCGACCAACTCGCATCACTGACCGCCAAAACGCCACCATGATGCTCGTGGGAGATGTCGCTGGCCGTGTCGCCATTATCATCGATGATCTCGCTGACACATCCAACACCATCACCCGCGCTGCCAAGCTTGTAAAGAGGGAGGGTGCTACCTACGTCTATGCCCTTCTCACACACGGAGTCTTCAGCGGCGACGCCATCGCACGCATCAACGCCAGCGCCATTGACAAAGTCATCGTCACTAACAGTGTCCCACAAGAAGAGCACAAGCGCCTGTGCCCGAAACTCGAAGTACTGGAGATTGGCGGCATATTCGCAGAGTCAATCCGAAGGGTATATCACGGCGAATCCATCAGCGTCCTTTTCCAGTACGACTAGAATACATGTAATGGAATTACACCAACCAATATTGGGAGAGGCCGTTTTCTTTCATGGCGTACATCTTTCTTCGTTCTTGTGCTTCATTGGAGTTGGGAAGGCGGGTTCGTTAATCCCATTCGTTTGACACCATCGGTACAGTATGCAGTTGCCACAGAGAATGGTCGGTGTTTCGGCCGAAAAAAAAGAAGCCCCGTTTACATATCTTTGCTATACCCCCACAAAAAGACTCCGAAGCCCGAAGACGGGGGAGATGAGCGCAGGATATTACGGGCATCTGCGGCTCCGATTTCTACCTACCAGCTTAAATTTGTTCACACTATGAATGTCTTGACATCGTAATTGCACGCTTCCCAAGTGCTGGATACGGGCGTGAGACAGCTTGAGAGGGTAAAGAAGACGCCGAGAAAAATAAAAGATAGTTGAATAATATGGCTGAGCACGGGGAGAACTGATGCGTGATTTGTTGCAATATTATTGTGATTGTCAGGCCAACCTCAAGCTAATATGCATGTGATTGCACGGCCTACGACCGTTTACGCCGTCTGTCCCTGACCCCTCTGAGGCCTCTCAACCCACGTCCCAACCTCTGGCAGCCCATTTTCCTTCTCCAGCCCTCTCCAGGGATTATCATTAAAGCTCGGATCGTAATAGCCTGCATACCACAGCTCATTCCTTTGCCCTCTCTGCCCCGTATTTTGACCCCTACCCATTGATACTCCTGGTGGCCCTGCAGTACTCGGAGAAGGTGGTGGCGGACGTTGTGGTAGTGATGCCACTGCCGGGGTTTGTAGAACAGGCGTTGTCCCAGGCGCTGGTGGTATGTTGGATGACGGTGGCGCAACAACGGGCGTCTTCAACGCGCTCATAAAAGCTCCAAGTCCACCAACCTGTGGCTTCTTAACTTTTTGCTTTTGTTTCGGAAGGACTGGGGCCGCCGAACTTCCTGTTGAGGATAAGATTGCATCGATCTTCTCTTGTGCTTCACGAGCTGCCTCATTTGGTGGTGGAAGGCTGGTACCAACATAGCCCGGGCCTTGCTCGTCCTCGTCTTCATCCAGCAGGATCTCATCTTCATTCTTCCCTACCCCATCCATTACAGGCGGCGGACGACTGGTGTCCAAATATCTCGGCCCCCCCTCGTCATCCCCATCCACATACTGCGGTCCCTCATCATCATCCAACGCAATTTCCTCGTCATTTTTCGCAGCTCCTGCTGATGCCTGTGACGGTACACCAAGCTGCCTTGGCCTTCCCAGCGGAATCTGGTTCCCTCCGCTTCCCTGCCCCTTTTTCCCCCCTTTGTCCACAGCTTCCAGGTCTTGGCCCTCGATGAAGGCATCGCTCTTAGGGTTGAACTTTCGTTTCTTGGGTGGTCCCTGGGTGCCGAAGGAGGAGAAGCCCATAGCTGCCGCCATGGCGTCAGCCTCATCATCGGACGACGCATAGGAGGGGTCCATCCTTGTTGCTTGGAGTATCACAGGATGCTTGAACGTGAGTGTAATGCTGTAGGTCAGGTGACGAGATGGGAATTCACGTCCAAGATTCCGGGGAAGAAAGCTAGCAGGGGTCCGTGCGTTTACCATGCATTAGGTGCTCTCACCTTGTCTCGGATCTTGGGCTTTCCGTTTGGCTGGGAATTCAATTTCTTGTTTGTGTTGCAAGTTAAAAAATAATATGACTGGCAGAAGAAATCTTCCAAATAGTATATAATAGCCCAGATTGCTCATATAATTTGACGAACCCGCAACTACCGTGTTATTAAAACTATCTTCTCACGAGACCGTGCCTCTGCAATTATCACCAACTCACTTCTCCAAGACAATGGCAGACCCAATCACCACCGAAGCTGTTGCAGCTGCCCCCAATGCTGCCTCCAGCATCAAGATACGGGCTCCCAAAGAACGCGGCGCGCCCTCCTCTGAATCCTCCGCAACCTTCGTCCCTCCTCGCGACAGCATCACAGGAACCTGGCACGTTACCCACTCCACGCTCCCCATGTGGAGAAAAGCCCGCAACGTCGCCATCACCTACGCACCTCTCTCGGAAGACGCCAGCCCGAAGCTGGACGACACGGTGACCTACCAGAACCTTACGAGCCCCGCTCTCAAGACGATTTCTGGCATCGATACGCCCGCCGGCGACGGGGCGTGGAGTTGGCGAGGGAAGGGGTGGTTGATGATTGCGAGTAGTCACTGGCAGTTCCTGGGGTATGGTGGGAGAGGAGAGGGAGAGGGCTGGGCTGTGACGTATTTCCAGAAGACGTTGTTCACGCCGGCGGGGATTGATATCTACAGTCGGCGAAAGGAGGGCCTGGGCTCTGAGACGCTGCAGGGGATTACGACTGCGTTGGGCGATAATGAGAGTGAAGAGATTAGAGAGTTGGCGAAGGTGTTGTTTGAGGTGAAGCGGGACTGATCTGGCAGTCACGGGGAGGGAGCTTTCAAATACGACATGTTGAGATAGATGTATAGAGATACCCAAATTTGATCACCAATGATAACATATATGTGCACAAGTGCTACGTGCTTACAGAGCGAAACCCGTGACTACTAACAGCTAGAATGGAACGATGGCAACAGGGTAGTGTGAGAAGCATACACAGCAAACACATTTATATGGTTGCCCTCCTGGTGATAGAATAACACAATTGATAGTTACACATGCCTCTCGCCGCATGACAGTATATACTGCAATAATCATACAACATAGTCCTTCCCTATTCCCTCCATCAAACCCCCAGCTATTCTTTTAGCCTACCCTCATCTATTGCTCAATCTCCGCCAACTCCTTGACCCTCAACTCAGACAACCGCAACACCGTGAACTTGTGCTTGCTGATAACAGTCTTCGTCCTCCGATTCCTCTGCTTCTTCTTAATCTTAATCCGTGCCGGCTCGCCCTCGGTCCCCATTACGACAGCCCTGCACTCGAACACCCTCTCGTCCACATGTGGTTGCCCCTTCAGCGTGTAGTCCCTGCTGCCAATAGCCGAGGCGCGGTTGAGTCGGAGAACGTCACCTGGCACAACGCCGGGCATATGGAACGGGAGGCGGACAGTATCTCCTACTGTGAGGAGGTAAGGTCGGCCGTGGATGAGCGCCGTTATGAATTTCGACGGTTGCGCATTGAGCAGCGGTAGGAGCTCCTTCACCGATTCCGTGACGGCGTAAGGAGTAGATGGTGTGGTCGGCTGGGCAGCATTGATAGCGGCAGCAGATGCAATAGCCTCAGTTGCGATAGGAGAATGAGATGCCAGCGGAGCCTTCGCAGTCGGGGGTTCGACGTGCTGTTCTGTCGAGTTGAAGTATCGTGCCTGGCTTGGGAGGAGGAAAGTTGGCGGGAGTATCGAGGAGGGCACCCGCACCTCCTGCACCGCTCGTCTTAATGCTCTGCTGAACATTTTCGGTCTTGAATGTGGCCTGCGATGCCAATTGCAAGAGCTGGTCTATAAAAGCTGGTAGTTCAGGGCGCTCGAGAATCTCAAAATCTTGCTGACTAATCAGGCGCTACGACCACGAAATCTTGGCACGCCGATTGTGACGCTTATCTCTGGCAAAGTATTTGGCCGTCAGGGGGAAGTTATTTGGAGTAGAACAAATAATAAACAATTGTAAAGAAGAGACGTGTTTGAATACTTCTTTCCTCGTTTGAGGTCGTTTTGTAAATCGGTTTCCTTCACGTTGATGTCCGTGGCTCTTGAGAAACGAGTGATAGAGCAGTATCATAATATGTATGTCTTTGATATAAATGCTATATATATTTATCTTTGACCGATTATCTTATTACCCTCGGTGGCGAGCCTGGACCTCGCAGTCTATATTCTCATCTGACCCAATAATTCATCCAGAAACGCCCATTTCCATCCAAGCCCTGGACGCTTTATTTCCCGTCCTCCACGACCACTGCAACAACTACACATATATCATCGACCTTCCCCCCGGTCCACATCTCATGCGGGTAGTGCTTCTGCACCTCTTTTGCGAAAGGTCCATCAACCCTCCTATTAATACTGGCCGCCTTTGCCGCGCTCGCTATCCCCATAGCTAGGAACGTCTGTAATGACTGAACATTGTCGGGCCCTTCCGAATCATCCTTTCGAATATAATCGGACAAGCGCTCCGTGACCTTGATGCCCTCGTCACTATGAGTCCACGCGTTCGAGCCTACCATCAGCTTACTAACAAGCCGAAGGATATCCCAGCTGTTAAGATTATCCCACACGCCATCCGTTGCAAAGACAAGCACATCACCGTGGCGCAAGCTGTGCTTGGAGACTGCGGAATCTTTTGGCATATCATCCAACTGCGTTCCTCCAAAAGCTTGGGTCATCATCCGCATCGATCTCGGTATGATGGCCAGTTGGTAGGGAGTATTGAATGCGTGTGTCTGAGGCTCGGAGTTGTAGTGCACCGCATTCAACCGCAGCTGAAGGAAACCCGAGTCGCCCAAATTCGCAACATCCAGACTTCCATCAGTCCTTGCGATTGCAACGCATGCTGTGCTGCCGCCCGCTCTAATGGTCTTGTCCTTGACCACATCATTATATCCTTCCTGCATCAATGCCATCGCATTCAGTGCCTCCCCCGATTCGGGATTGTAATTATTGGCTTCATATGCCATGTAGTCGCAGAGGCCGTGGGAGAAATCTGCCGGGTCTACTCCTGAGTCTGCCCACCCACCTACTCCATCTGCAACGCCCAACGCCACGTCACCGCTGTCGCCGAGATGAGAGACAAAGAAAGCATCTTGGCCAGAAGCAGGGCGCGCTTTCCTGTTCGTTCGCTTCTTGACGGGGATTGGGCGTGGTTCGAAGTGAACCACGTTTTCTTTCGGCTTGAAGCGTTTATCTTTGGCTGTGAAGGAGGCTGCGATTCCGTACGAGAACCGAGGTGGTGTGGATGTGGCTGAGGAGGAGCTGGATTCGTGACGTTTGGTTATGGGTGTCGGGAGGTTACGTTGTGGCTGTGAGGGTGGTTTCGTTCGACTCTTGCCGAGAGATGGGTTTGTGAGGCTTCTTCGTCCTGTTGGTCGTTGAGCACATAGTGTGGGAATGACATATTCCGCCAGGGCAATTCTCTTCGATGCTGCCGTCACCAACGTGTTGGCTGATATGCGCCGCGCTGCAATGTCCATGGCTGCGAAAGATCGAAATCCAAGAAATGCGAAGCCCGGGTGGGTGGCTTGCTGTCGGGGAACCAAAAACGCGCGCTAAAATGCTGCCATTATCGCTCCTATGTGTATGATTGAAGTCGCGGTGTCTATTATGCGTTGGAGTCGTAATTCCTGGACTTCGAGTGTTGATAAAGCCAGCTCCCGCTTTATGAAAAGGTATTTCAGAGAATTAAGGAAATCGCGGAATTAGAGCGAGGCGCTATCAACACATCGGATGCTAGGGTGCCGCGCTCCGATAGTATATAGAGCTAAATATGTTTATGGGGTATTAAGAAGGGTCTTGATATGACGGGTCCTAACATAGAGAATGAACCTAGGGAAGAATTCCTATGCTTGGAATAGCAATTTTTTGTGATGTGGCCTCCAAAAACAACAAAGGGATTCATCGTTATGATATCTCGTATCGGGCTTCGGGGGATTTGATGTATCAAATCCAGCCTCGTAGCCTTGCCGCAGATCTTGAGATTTGGCCAATTAACCGATCGTGTCACGTACAGGGGGGGTCCAGACCTCACCCGCCTCGAGCAGTCGGGGACAAAGACCAACAATCTAATAGTGCATTTATTCCCAAACGGGTTCTCAATAACATTTCCTGGGAACCCCTTTTAAACATATAAATCTGCATACTTCTCCCGACGTTTCACCAATGGGACTTGGTCACTAAAACTGGCCAATCTACAGCTTGGCAACTACATGACAGTCGTGCCTGGAGCTATCGTTACATTCACAGCTTCCGACCATGGTGGGACGCGAAGAAGAGGCCGCAGGGCTTTTAGAGAACAATCATGAGGCCCAATCAAGGGCCTCGCTCGATTCGATATCTTCAGCATCGACAACTAGCCTAGTGTTTGAACGAATCGATGAACGAAACAAGAGCCAGGCCAAGCCACCCCAATTATCTGGCCAGAATGGGTCTCGACCCTATAGCGACCACATGGAAGGGCTATCCCTTGATGCCGAAGATGAAAAGCAGCAAGATCTAGAAAATGGACTTTTGACCAGCGGCAAGGGAAACAGCAGATGGTGCACAAAGCTTGTCTGGATTGCGGGGGGAATATTCGTCGGCGCATGGGCCCTGGCAACGGTCATATTCCTTAGTCGACACCCCATAGCCGATGCCCCTCACAACCCAAGTGCACCCAACGTGGGCAACGGAAACAAAGTGACCCTGCCGCAGATTCTGAACGGACAGTGGCGCGCACAAAGGCACGGCATCAGCTGGATTGAGGGTGCCAATGGCGAAGATGGCTTGCTTCTTGAGCAAGGTGCCAGTGGCAAGGATTACCTTGTTGTCGAGGATGTGCGTGGAGACAATGCGACACAGAGCAGTGCTCCGAACAGTGTTACGTTGATGAAGGAAGGAGACTTCACTTCGGGGGGTGGGAGGCACCGTCCGTCCAAAGTCTGGCCAAGCAAGAATCTTAAGCACGTTCTCATTGCAACCGACGTTGAGAGCAACTGGAGGCATTCCTTCTATGCACGATATTGGATCTTTGATGTCGAGAAACAAACCGCTGAGCCCCTGGATCCAGCCAATCTCCTTGGCAGAGTTCAGTTGGCCAGCTGGAGCCCACAGAGCGATGCCGTCGTGTTTACGAGAGACAACAACTTGTTCCTCAGGAAACTCTCCTCGTCAACCGTCATCCCTATCACGACAGATGGCAACAAGGACCTGTTCTACGGTATACCCGACTGGGTCTATGAAGAGGAAGTTTTCTCCGGCAACAGCGCCACGTGGTGGGCTGAAGATGGAAAGTACATCGCGTTTCTCAGGACGAATGAATCTCAAGTGCCGGAATACCCAGTCCAGTATTTCATAAAGAGACCGAGTGGGGCGGAGGCTGCCCCTGGAGAGGAGAACTACCCAGAGGTCAGGCAGATTAAGTACCCAAAGGCTGGGGCTCCGAATCCTATAGTCTCTCTCCGCTTTTATGATGTTGCCAAGGGCGATGTATTTGGCGTCAAGACCTCAGATGAATTTGCTGATGACAATCGTCTTATCACAGAAGTCATCTGGGCAGGTTCGACAGGAAAAGCAATCGTCAAGGAGACCAACCGCGAAAGTGACATTTTGCAGGTCATCATGGTGGACGTGCTGGACCGCAAAGGAAAGACTGTACGTACTGTCAACGTGGCCGAGATTGATGGCGGATGGTTCGAAGTGTCCCAGAAGACCCGCTACATTCCAGCAGATCCTTCGAATGGAAGGCCCCACGATGGTTATATTGACACAATAATCCACGAGAATTATGACCATCTCGGCTACTTCACACCTCTGGATAATGCCACCCCAGTTCTACTTACTTCCGGAGACTGGGAGGTTGAATCGGCCCCATCGGCTGTGGATTTGAAGAAGAACCTGGTGTATTTTGTATCCACCAAGGAGTCACCGATTCAACGGCACATTTACAGCGTCAAACTAGATGGATCCGATCTAAAGGCCCTCACGGACACCTCGGAAGAGGGGTACTACGGTGGCTCATTCTCCAGCGGTGCTGGCTACGTTTTACTCGGCTACGATGGTCCTGCTATTCCATGGCAAAGAGTCGTTAGCACGCCGAGCAATCCTGACTACTACGAGAAAATCGTAGAGGAAAACAAATTTCTTGAGGAGATGGCCAAGAAGCACGACCTGCCCGAAAACATATACTCAAACGTTACAATTGACGGGTTTAACTTGCAAGTCATTGAGCGCCGCCCGCCTCATTTTGACAAGAAGAAGAAGTACCCAGTACTTTTCCACCTGTACGGAGGCCCAGGCTCGCAAACAGTCAACAAGAGATTTAACGTCGACTTCCAAGCATATGTTGCTGCCAACTTGGGATATATCGTTGTCACAGTTGACGGTCGCGGCACAGGCTTCATAGGCCGCAAAGCTCGTTGCATCATCCGAGGTGACCTGGGGCACTGGGAGGCGCGCGATCAGATCGAGACTGCAAAAATATGGGCTGCAAAGCCTTATGTGGATGCATCTCGCCTTGCTATATGGGGATGGTCATATGGTGGATTCATGACGCTCAAGACTCTTGAGCAGGACGCCGGTGAGACCTTTAAATATGGTATGGCTGTTGCTCCAGTGACGGACTGGAGGTACTACGATTCCATCTATACGGAGCGGTATATGCACACGCCCCAGCAGAACCCAGGGGGATACGACAACGCAACTGTCAGCGACGCAGAGGCGTTGCAGAAGAACGTACGGTTCTTGATCATGCACGGCGTTGCGGACGACAATGTGCACATGCAGAACACATTGGCACTGCTCGACCGACTAGATTTGGCCGGCGTGGAGAATTACGATGTCCATGTCTTCCCCGACAGTGACCATGGTATTTATTTCCACAACGCGAACAAGATTGTGTATGACAGTAAGTTTACCCCTGGAATACCCAGCCACGTGCCATATGTAGACCTCTGAGACACTAATACAATACAGAACTAAACAACTGGCTTATTAACGCCTTCAACGGCGAGTGGCTGAGGACATCGAATGCTGTGCCGGTAGCACTAGGCACTGTTGCGGACAGGGAGAAGGAGTAGGCTTTTGGAATAGGCTGAGCGCTGCCCTGTTTCAATGGAGGGCAGGCATAAGGCGTTGACGCGTATCATATATGTGCGATAGGGGCTATATCAGCATTCGCGGCGTTTGGATTGAGACCTTGTATAATTTTCTTTTATTCACTATTGCAGAGATACCACCAGCTAAAGCATATCATGGCAAAAAAAAACATTATTCAAAATAGCTTCATTCAAATGATGTGGCATTGATATATATGCATCTCCAAATCCTCATAGTAAGCTCAATTGCCACGACAACAACAAAAGCAACATTGCATGACCAATTAATTGTTCTGATCGAATTATACAGGCTATCTCCTTTCTTTGGCTCGCTTGCGTCGGTGCGAAAAGTTGAATTGTCCGTGTTGACATTCTCTCTATATATAATTAGCACGCCATAACCCCACACAGTGTTATCATATCCTCGCATAGCATCAACCACGCATCAACCACCACATTTCACCACATTACGAAGCCACCATGCCTAACTTTAGTATCACTACCACACTATCAAGCGAGTATGAACCACACAGATCTGGACAACGCGTTGACGTCTTCTGACGCCTTCGCGTCCTCTCACCCGCCATCGGTCAACTCTCTCTGAGACGCCGACGTTCCCCATACCTCGACCTTGAAACCTGTCCAGCATCGCGGTACGGACAACTTAACCACCGACCGCCGTCTATTCCAGGCCACTAGGTGTTTGCAAGATTTCGTGATTGAGCTCTGTAGCCACTTAGGACGCGCTGATTGAAAGCACACTGAATTGCGGGGTCGACGAGGCCGACGACGCCGATGTAGAAACAAAGGCGCCATGAGGACAGGCCTGGCGGGGTAGCCTCGAGGACGGGCAAAGCATGGTGTTTGTCGCCGACAGCTGTTACAGAATGCTTCAACGACAAGCACGAGCATCGTTGTCGTCGCCATAGGCAGCTATCTGGCGTCATTGCGAACTTGCATACATAGCGAGCTATTCTCTCACGAAATATATATATATGCCATCCAAGCCAGACTTGCAAATATGTCTCCAGGACTCTGCTTTATAGTCATCTCTTCCAACTACCCTTCCAGACCGAAGCCACAGAAACCAACAGCTCTTACAACACCACCAGTACCAATAAAGACATAGACATTATGGCTCCTTCCATTGAGCAAGTCGTTCCGGAGTCGGTCCAGCAGACGGCCGAGCACGTCCAGGAGAAGCTTGGAGCTATCAGCCTTGGTAACTCCCCAGCTGGGGTTGAGGAGCAGAAGCCTGTCGAGAAGGTCGAGGAGGCCGCCCCGGCTGTCCAGGCCCCAGCTGCCCCAGTTGCTGAGGTTGCAGCTGAGGAGTCTGTCAAGCCAGCGGCTGTCCCAGCTAGCAACTTGATCAAAGCGCCCCTGAAGCTCAGCGGTGCCATCGAATCATGGAAGAACTTTGAAGTCACGCCCGTTATTGGACGTGAATACGCCGATGTCGACCTCGCCGCCGTCTTGAAGGCCGAGAACTCTAACGAGCTTCTCAGAGACCTTGCCATCACCAGTATGTTCCAACAAACTTCACCATACACTCGGAATAGAAAGTGCTAACAGATGTCCAGTCTCCCAGCGTGGTGTCGTCTTTTTCCGCGCCCAAGACAACCTTACCGACGATCTCCAGAAGGAACTCGCACAGCGCCTCGGAGAGCTCTCTGGCAAGCCAGAGACTTCCAAGCTACACATCCACCCAGTCGCAAACGCAGGGAGGGAGCACGGAGGCAGCGATAACGAGATCAGCGTCATCTCATCGGCCCAGGCGAAGTCGGTCTACCTCCACTCAAAGTCGAAGTTCATCTCCCAGGGCCCGAAGAAGCAGAACGGAAAGATTGGCTGGCACTCGGATATCACCTTCGAGCCCATCCCCTCCGACTACTCCATCCTCAGACTTGTCGAGCTCCCCTCGACCGGCGGTGGTAAGTCCATAAAAACCACCCTCCCAACCTGAGCCAAACTGATAAAAATCACAGACACCCTCTGGGCCTCCGGCTACGAGCTCTACGACCGCATCTCCGAGCCCTACCAGCGCTTCCTCGAGACCCTAACCGCCACCTACGCCCAACCCGGCTTCAACGAGGCCGCCGCCGCCAACGGCTTCAAACTATACACCGAGGCGCGCGGCGCCCCCGAGAACGTCGGCGAGCTCCTCGAGGCCATCCACCCCGTCATCCGCACCAACCCCGTCACTGGGTGGAAGTCGGTGTTCGCCGTCGGCCAGCACGTAGGCAAGATCAACGACGTGACCGAGCTCGAGAGCGAGGCGCTGCTGGCCTGGTTCGTCAGACTGCTTGTTGACAACCACGATCTCCAGGTCCGCCACAAGTGGCAGAACAAGAACGACCTCGCTATCTGGGATAACAGGAGCGTGTACCATGCTGCCACCCCCGATTACGTGGATGGCAACTATGGGGAGAGGAAGGGGAATCGCGCGGTTAGCTTGGGGGAGAGGCCGTATCTTGATCCGGCTAGTGTGTCGAGGAGGGAGGCGCTGGCCGCCGAGAGTGAGGCTTCTGCTTGAGCGTTGTGAGCTTGGCCTGTTTAGGATACAAGTAGGATGAATTACGAAATTGATACATATAGTTGAGGAATTGATACATATAACTAAGGCGTATGCTTAATTTTGGAACCAGTAGTGCCTTGCCACGTGAAGTATGAAATATGAAAATGTTTGATGTAAAAGTATAGAAACAATTGCATACTTACCGTTGTCTTGTTCACTACTTCTGCACGGCGATTGTATTCGCTGACATGAAATGTAAAATATGTGCAACAAACTCTCACTGGGCCAGGATAGTAGAACAAGGCTGGCGCCAATAATCGTGAATCTGTTCAATTTTGTACTTCATCCCGTACACTGGGAGTGCTATATAACCCAACTCCAAACAAATGCCATCCCAACCCCACCAAACGCCTGGTATGTTCCCCAACCCCCCCTACCACTCAAACCTACTTTTCATTGACCAACACCATCTTCTCTCGCTCCGGTTTCCTCTTCTGGAACTGCTTCTTCGTATGCTTCCGCTCATTCTCAATCTTCCTCTTAATCGCCTTCAGCTCCTCCGACTTGATCTCCCCCGCCTTCTTAATCACCTTCGGCACATGTCTGTGCCTCTTGATGCGACGGATCTCAGGCATATGCTGATACCTCTCCGACAGCGCAGCGTTGTACTCCAGCGCCTGTCGCTGCTTCGCGGACTTGATGCCCTCGCGCCTCGACGACTCCGCGCGCCACAGGCGGATGTTGCCGTCGTCCGAGCCGGAGAGGATGTACTTCGAGTCCGGCGTGAACTTGGTGGAGAAGACGCGCTGCATGCGCTTGGTGTGGTAGATGTCTCTGGAGTGGCCGCTGCGGGCTTTCCAGATGCGGATGGTGCGGTCGTAGGAGGCGCTGACGAGCTCCTCGCCCGTGGGGCTGTACTCGACGTCCATTACGGCGGCGACGTGGTCTTTGAGCACGTTGAGGGCTTTGTTCATCTTGCGCATGTCGAAGACGTAGATGTTGTGGTCTTCGTTTGCGACGGCGAAGTTGAAGGCTTCCATGGGGTTCCAGGCGATGGCGTTGGATGCGAAGTTCAAAACGGTCTTGGCGAGGGGCATTGAGGTGCGTAGATCGTATAGAACGATCGACCTGTCTGTTGCGCAGGAGGCTAGGATGGAGGTCTCCACCTGGTTGAATTGCACGGTGGTGATGGTGTCTGTGGATGTTGGCCACTTGAGAACCTCTGGCGGGGCGGTAAACCGCTCGAGGTCGTAGATAGAAATAACCCCCGACGAAGCCGCAAAGGCGTTCTTCGACCTGTGATGCGATAGCCCCGTAAAGGCATTCGTACCCAGCCATGTCGCTAATGGGGCCGTTCCAGACGGTGTGTTGTAAGGATCGAAGAGCTTGATCGACCGGTCCGAGGCACAAGTCAGGAGCTTCTGGTCTCTCGTCCAACTCATACTCTTGACGATATTCTCGTGCGCACCAACATTCCATATCTCCTCCCGGCTAGTTAAATCCCAGACCTTCACTATTCCGTCGCCACTGCCACTTGCAAATCGGTGCAGGGAATTCGGGTCCTTCGCCATGGTGTAGACTCCGTCCACATGGCCCTTGCCGAGTTGCCCAATAAATGGGGCGGCAAACATACGTTCCAGCTTTGTCGCATTGAGCGCACGAGTATATTCTCTCGCTCTCTCGAAGGGATGTAGTGCTGGATCAAGGTTGCGAGGCTGTCTGGCGACATCAGAACCTGGCGCTTGCGCCGTCGCCGCTGAGCGCGTGAGCGCTTTAATCTTCTAAATTCGAGCATTAGCACTATTTCTCTCTATTAGAAACCAGTCTTTCACATACCATGATGTGCTGAACAGTTGGCTTCCCATTTACTGTTGGTTCATTAGAAGATCGCAGAGCCGTTTATCGAAGCCTCGTCTCGAACTTTTTCGAGCAGGGATGCTTTATCGGCGAGCACGTGACTATGCGCTAGCGCGTCCAAGCTGTCGCCCAAGGCGACTGCAGCTACGCAAGTAAGGCACGCCAGACCACCTCAATCACACAACATCAAAATGGCGCCGGTAGATTCAGATCGGATAATAGAAGCTGAGAAGCTGGTGAAGACGGAACCAAGGAAAGCGGAGGCACTATACAAGGATATCCTCTCAAAAACCCCATCCGCAACCAACGATGCGGCCGTGCGGGAGTTTGAGACGGCGTTGGTGAAGCTGGGAGAGCTGTATCGAGATGAGCAGTATGTTAACTCGTGTGGATATTGATGGCCTCTGCTTACATCAATAGGAAAACTGATGAGCTTGTCAACCTAATCACAACAACCCGGGCAGTTCTATCGTCGTTTGCCAAAGCAAAGACAGCCAAACTTGGTAAGCAACAGCCAACACCCCCCCAAGAGCATGAGTCTAACCCACCCCAGTCCGCTCCCTCCTCGACCTCTTCCACAAAATCCCCAACACGACCGACACGCAAATCTCCGTCACAAAGTCCTGCATAGAATGGGCGACCTCCGAGCGCCGCAGCTTCCTGCGCCAGAACCTCGAGACCCGCCTCGTCGCCCTCCACATGGCGAAGCAATCCTACTACGACGCCCTAACCCTCATCAACAGCCTCCTCCGCGAACTCAAGCGCCTCGACGACAAGCTCGTCCTCGTCGAGGTCCAACTCCTCGAATCCCGCGTCTACCACGCCCTCGGCAACGTCGCCAAAGGCCGCGCCGCCCTAACCAGCGCCCGCACCTCCGCCGCCTCCGTCTACACGCCCCCCCTCCTCCAGGCAGGGCTAGACATGCAGTCCGGCATGCTGCACGCAGAGGACAAGGACTTCAACACCGCGTTCTCGTACTTCATTGAGGCCCTCGACGGGTACCACACGCAGGACGAGCCGGCCAAGGCCACCGCGGCACTGCAGTACATGCTCCTCTGCAAGATCATGCTCAACCTCAACGACGACATCGCGCAGCTGATGACGTCGAAGCAGGCAGTCAAGTACGCGGGCAAGAACCTCGAAGCCATGAAGGCCGTCGCGCGCGCGCACGCCAACCGCTCGCTCGAGGAGTACGAGACCGCGCTGGGCGACTACAAGTACGAGCTCGGCAGCGACACGTTCATCCGCAACCACCTGCGCCGACTGTATGATTCCATGCTCGAGCAGAACCTGATCAAAGTGATTGAGCCCTTCTCGCGCGTCGAGATTGCGCATATCGCCAAGATGGTGGGGCTCGACGAGCAGCAGGTCGAGCGCAAGCTGTCGCAGATGATTCTGGATAAGGTTATTATTGGCGTGCTCGATCAGGGCGCGGGGTGTCTGATTATCTTTGATGAGACGGAGCCCGATGAGGGGTATGAGTCGGCGCTGGCGACGATTGCGAAGCTGAGTGGCGTCGTGGATGTGCTTTATACCAACCAGGCGTCGCAGCTGGAGTGAGCGCTGGGGATGGGGGTAGGGGGATGAGGCAAAAGGCTTGTAATAAATAGAGGCGCTACATGGCGGATCGAGAATATCAAGGCGTTGCTTTTTATTATGTGTTTCTTCTTCTGTACCGGACAAGGTTTATTTGTGTGTGTGATTGTAACATAATTCGTAATTCCCGACCAAACTCCTACCAATGAGGTATCTACAACAATAACCCACCACATCCCTAGCACCACACAAACTATATCCCCACACCCCCTCACAACCACCCCATCCCCAGCCCCAAAACCCCTTTCCTCTTCCCCGCCTCCTCCTCCACCACCTTTCTCGCCTCAGCCTCCTTTGCCTCCCTCTCCCTCTCCCTCTTCCTCTCCATCCCCACCAGCCCATAAAGCCGCTTACACACAAACGCCTCGTCCCACAACCCCCCCTCCTCCTCCGCCTCATCAAGAAACATATGCACCACATCCACCATCCACACCTCCATAACCATGCTATCGCTCCCGTCGCTCTCCCGCCCCCACACCGTCTTCCCCGCGTACTCGCTCTCGCGAACGCTCGCGGGGATCTCAGACAAGGGCGTGGGGTTCTTCTTGTAGTCCCAGTAGATCGCGCGTAGCTTGAGCCAGTGGGTTTTTGCCCACTCGGAGTTTTCCATGAAGCGTGGCGCGGTGACGACGGAGGGGGAGGCGGCGGTGGTGGCGCTGAAGACGACGGCTTTGATGGGGGAGGGGGCGCTGGTGGAGAGGCGCAGACAGGATTTTAAGGGGGAGGCGGGGGTGGGGCGGGGGGAGGGCGGGCGGGCGGGGGTGGTGGAGAGGCGGGAGGATTCCTCGAGGGAGGAGGTGCGGGAGAGATGGGAGAGGTTGGAGAGGGCGGAGGGGGAGCGGGTGTGGTCGTGTTCGGAGGTGTATTCCTCCATTGTCTGGTCTTCCTCGTCTGAGACGAATTGGGAGCTGCTCTCTTGGGTATAATCTTCTTCCTCTGCTTGGTGAGATGCATTATTTATCTCGGCAGCTGGCATACTCTGCGTTGGCGATGGGACGGTTTCGTCTTCGCTGCTGTGGGAAGACATAAAGGAAGGTTCTGGCTTCTTCACAGGAGAAGACGCGAGTAGGGCCGAAATACCCAAGATATTGCTTTGTCTTGGTGTAATCCTCGGCTTGAAATTCTGCTTCTGCGGGATGTCCCAGGCAGTTGACATCTCCGAAACATCATAGTCTTCCGTAACAGGCAGCACCTGTGGCCGCTCAGCTGCCATAAAGGGCTTCGGTTGTGGCTTCGGCAGTTCAATGCTTCGTCGTAATGCTCCTAATTGTGGCGCGCCAGAAGGTATCTCAGGGGCCTTGGGGGCGCTCTTCGGCAATAGAACAGCCTTTGGTGCAAGCTGCGACTGGGCCAACCTATCGAGCACACTAGGCTTGGTGTTATCTTTTGGCAGTAAGGTAGCCCTGGGGGCAAACGGCGCTGGCGTTGGAAGTTCCACATTTCGTGCTTCAATGGAAGGTGCGAGCGCCGACTTTTCATTTCTGTTCACAAACGATGAATCCTGCGCGGCAAGCTCATCGCTATACACCAATCTTCTGCTATTCTGCCTCCATGGACTCGGGAGTTTGCTGCGTCTCGGCCTTTCCAATGATGCTTGTTTCGGGGCGATATCGGCAGGATTGCCTATCGATGGCGATGAGTTATTGCGCGCTTCGGCTAGCCAGATGTCTTCATTGTCAAAGACAACTTCGGCGACAGCGGCTTTCAGTGTGGGTTGAGGCTTTGTTGCGAGTGGAGTGCTATTGATCGTCGGTAGGTCGGATGGCACGACATATACCTGCGTCAAGTCTAGCCCTAGATGTTGGGTCGTTTCGGCCTTATCATCTAGCCATGTAGCTTTCTGCTTTTGCTTCTCTGATTCCATCTGACGATCGGCAGCGCGAGAAGAGCCTGCCGTGGACTTATTGCTCCCAGATGCCTCATTATCATCTCGTGGAGGCGTCCTCATCGCAGGAGAATCGACCTGCCAGCTCATTTCATCAGAATAGCGAACAGTATTCGTATCGTGGGTCAATAAGTTGGCAATCTGCGGGTTTCTAGCTTGACCCGGCGTTGGCAGCCCCAGAGAGTAGTCATCCTTTTCCTCCGGCGAAGGCGAGCGTAATTGCTCAGATGCCTCCGCGAGGAACGGATCATCGACAATCAAGGGGATATTCTTCATGAAGCCTGGCTTTCGCGCTTCTTCAGCGGCACCGCTTAATGTTCTGCTGCGAGAAAGGTTTCGCCACGACATTGGCCCAAGTCCGGGGACAGAGGAGTCCAGTTTCGATGACTGGGCTACAGGCTCCTTCGTTGGCTCCTCGGTTGGAGATAATGGGTGCCTCCTTGCATTTGGACTTTTGAATGGGCTGCGAAGGAATGATGAATGCGTGCTTGACGAATTTAAAACGACAATATCCTGAAGAGCACGACCTGCAAGGACGCTTGAAGACAAATGTGGCTTCGGTGCGCCATTAACCTCTGCGGTACTCGGCAGCTGTTCCCTAGGAGCTGGCCTTTGCTTTGGGGGAGGTAGAGACGGAGATGAGAACACGATTGATGGAGTTTCAATTAGGCCAAGTGATTTCCGTTGTCGTAGATGTGCCGTGTATGTGTATCGAGGAGCTGCAAATGATGGAGGTGAAGATCTCATCTGAGGCATATTTATTGACGAATCTGCGGTTGACTCATGGTGGACGCTTTCTCTATTCGAGACTGAAGCAGTCTTTCCCTGAGAGGTTTCCTGGGCAGATGCTCCAGCTGAGTCGTTATCTGGCGATGGTGTCTCCTCGGGAGTCGGAAGCCAAGGTGTTGCGGGATGTTCAGGATCGTTAATGGAGGTGGTGGTAGCCTCGACAGGCGGAAAAAGGAGTGCAGATCCGGCCACAGAGCTTCCTTCTTGCAAATGTTCACTGGCGTCCGCCTCATCGTCCTGGTCGCGCGGGCTACTTATGGTCATAGGCTGTGCCCTGGCAGAACTATCCGAAGCGGAAACATCAATTGAGTTGTGTTGAGCTGTCCGTACGTTGTCAAAGCTTCGGCGCTTCGACGAAGATGCTTCCGATAGATATGACAAAGCCGATGTATCTTCGCTTCCCCTGAAATCCACCTCGCGTTCTTCAGAAGACACAGACTCAACCGGCTTACTCTGGATGGAAGGGCTGCTGAAGTGTTCCCGCAACGAAGGTACCGAATCAACCGATATCATGCTGAACCCCTCACTTTCCAGAATTGTATCAAACTCCTGGAGATCACCAAGGCCATCTTCTGCCTCGTCATCGTAATTTTCTTCCTCATGCTGAGATCGATCATCTCTAGAACCAATCTCATTCGCGGATAGAGATGAACGGGGGACTTCCTCGACCGTCTGACGGACAAGAGGCGAGCTCCGCCTGGTTCTATCCCTGAGGTAGCTCGGGACAGCTGATACAACTCTTGGGCTCGACCAACCCTCCGCTTCAGGTGTCCTCTCCAAGTCAAATTGGGCAACCGTAACGTCCTCGCCGAATCCGGTGGATGTAGACCGGATTGTGGAATATTCCGAATGGGACCCTATCGTATTTTGTTCCGCAGGCCTTAGTGGCATACTATCGTCTGCTTGCACCTCTTCAAAGGACTCGTCAGCCGGTGAGCTATTTCCAGTCAGGTCTTCCAGTATTGGGATTTCTTCCGGCAGTAACGACTGTCTTCCGCCCCTCTTGGTCGCCGCGCTCGAATCTGGCAGATCTGAAGAAGGCCCAGTTGATTTCGCAGCAGGCGTCTTTCGAGTAGCTGATTTAACGGATCTTGATCGGGACCGCCCTTTTCCCCTTCCAACCTCGACGCTCTTCCCAATCGCAAAGTCCCAATCCTCCTCGTCATCACCGTCCACCAGACTTCCCAGTGTTCTCCTCCTCCTAGGAGACTTTCCAGCAGGTGTTAAGTTTCTGGTCTTCGGTTTCGAGGGCACTGGGGTGCCGATTGACTTTCGTGGCCGCCCGCGACCGCGTTTAGGTGGCGCAGCAGGGCTATCTTCCTCGGAATCTGAGAGACCTTTGAGCGGGACTGTTGTAGTGGTTGTTCGCGTGTTTGGGCGCCTTGAAGAAGCATAGTATGGCGACGGCGAGGGAGATCTTAGGTCTGAGAATTCAGGGTAGGAGTTCTCCTTGTTGTTCTCCGCTTCGACGGTGACCCTTATTTTTTGGGGCGAGAGGTCATTGCCGACGTCCAGTTCGAACGTTTGTTTGGTTGGCGAGCTGCTGTACATTTGTTGTGACCTGCGGGCTCTTGATTGTCGGATCGATTTTGAAGGTGATGAGTAGGTCGGAGTGTCATTGAGAGGGTCCGGCGAGGACGATAAAATGTCTGCCATGTTATAAGACATGTTCTTGATTTGTAGCTTCGACTAGTTGCTCATGAAGCTCTGGACAGCGGAAGCGCGTTCCAACTCGCAACAATTTAAAAGACGCGTCTTTTTTCGAAGCTCTTGGGGTGTTAGTAGCAGTTACCGCATTGACGTGGTATATTTATGTACATGAATAGAGTTGATGAGGCTCCTGGAGTTGCCTGGCAGGTTTGTTTACATGTCTGTTTGCGGAATTGAGGGTTCGACAGCTGACGTCCAACCATTCCAACCATCTCACAAGTGGCGGGAAGGGGTCCTGTGGCTACTGGAGGTCCAGGGAAAGCTAAACTACTTTGGGTGATTTAGCGGTACGAAGCTAAAGTAGAAGTACAAAGGTACAAAGTGTGTGCATCCGCGGCAAAAAGCGGGGGATTTGGGGATTTGAGGGGATGGACTGATAGATTGATAGATTGATTAACGTATTCGGCATGTAAGTCGGTAACGTACGTAAGCCGGTAATCGCGACACGAAAACCACCCGCAGACCATCCGTAAACTATATATTACCTTCAAATAGATTAAATTAACTACTTCAAACTGAATTAATTACAATTGATTCTTCTGGGGGCAAATACGAGCATTATGCTCAAGTGATGAACATATACTACACCTAGGTGGTGCACGTACTCGTGGCTCTTGTAGACGGTTCGTTAACTCCTTCGTATGCTCAATATCAACCATTTGTGATCGATTCAAACCTTCTTGAACCGTAAGAACGCCTCCTACAGCTATGTATGACTTCCGCTTTGCTCTCTTCTTCTTTTGTCTCTCGTTTGCGGCCCGTAATTGACGATTTTCCTCTGTAAGAAGTACAGCACTATGCATAGCCATTTGGCAACCCTTGACTAGTTGATTAAGTGCAACTTCTGTAGGACTAGGTGGACTATGTGTACGACGTCGTATATACTCCTTAATAGTCTGTGTTTGACGCTCAAGCTCTCGAATATTATGCGGTGTTTCAGGATTCCAAGGAGAGCTTTGCGGATGGTTTATAGGTGGAGTTGGTGTCCGTAAAGTAACATGAAGCTTTTCAAGTACGTAACTTGGATTGTACGGAACAAGTCTAGTAGCCATAAAGCTATTTCGAATATTACTTGTATTTAGAGCCTCTAGTCGAGTAGTAGAATAGGCTCTAAGAAAGTCGGGCTTATCAATATGATTAAGACCATCTCGCATAAGGTTTTCAACCTGCCGTCCGTAAATCCGTTTTACAGCTGCAAAGCAACCAACATCTAGCGGCTGTAATAGGTGCGACGAATGCAGCGGCATACAGAGCGTAATAATAGAGTGTTCTAAGCAGAATAGGTCGAATTCAGGAGTGCTATGGCTTCCATGACCGTCGAGTATTAGAAGTCTATAGACTCCTTTTGTGCGGTCTCTTGTATGCTTCTCGAAAACCTCTATAAGCCATGTAAAGCTAAGGGTATCATTTGTCCATCCGTTCTCACTAACACCAACTGCCTAGTTTCGCGGTAGAGACTCAGAATACCAGGTAGATTGATGCACTTTTCCTTCGAATATTACCATTAGAGGCGTGCTCCAACCATCTGCGCAAATGCCCTCAATAACTGTTACCCACTCCTGATTCCCTAGTTGGAGAGTTACTGGCTTTCCG
>KV454995.1:2238-14589 GCA_001662575.1 Pseudogymnoascus sp. 23342-1-I1 | reverse complement strand
TAGTAGGATCTTCGCATTTCGCTTGCTGAAAGTCGTATTTACGACTAAATCGTGATTGTAGGGTTTCATGACGTTGTACAAAGTTATAGAGCCATTTCTAACCAACTGTAAGATCTTGACGGTCCGTAGCCGTTGAGGTCAAGCTCTGCTTGTCACGTCGTTAAAGGAGTAGATTAGCCATTTGTCGTACAGTATTAACTCGAGGTGCTAGACCACGTTCATCCATAGATAATATCCAAGTTATAAGGCTAGATTCCTCAGTCTCCGTAAGTTTACGGTGTACGGACCGTAAATCGCATTTCGCGACACGACCGTGGAAGCGATCGTTAGCTGTCGAATAAGATACTCCGTACACCTTTGTAGCAGCCCTTAGGCTCTTAAATTGCCCTTTACGGAAAGCTTGAATAGCTAGGAGTATTCTCCCTTCTTTTTGAGCTAATTGAGAGCTCTGATGTTGAGACATATCGTGTGGTTTACAGGTTTACGGATGGTCTGCGGGTGGTTTTCGTGTCGCGATTACCGGCTTACGTACGTTACCGACTTACATGCCGAATACGTTAGTAATTGAAGTTGATTAAGTAAGCTGCCTTGATATCCGATTCATCAGATCTTGCGCCATCGAGTGCTACTTGCTAGTATCTTGCTAGTATCTGACCTAGTATCTAGTATCTGACTATGTGACCTAGTATGTGACTAGTATCTCACTTAATATGTGAGTGCTAAAGTGATCATGACCGAAAGCAAGGAGGGGTCAATCGTCGCTGGCCATACATACCACAGCACTCGGGTATACCAGAATACCAGAATACACCATTATAAGCCTTGTCGAGTACAACGAAGCTGTGGTATACCTGTTATACCACCTATACCCGCCCTACCTGCTCTATCTGGAGATGCCGGAGCTATTCTGGGCATTCTAGGTATTCTAAGCAATCTGTATTTCTAATACACTCTACTCTGCCTTTTCTCACGTCAAGTTGCTGCTTACTATATCAACCTCCGCGTTGACGCCATTTCCTTGTGCATCTCTTGGTTATATCTCTACAGATATAAAACCTCCCCCTCCCTTGCTTCATCTTCTTACTTTCCTATCACTCTATTCCACTATCCCATCCTGACTTTCGGCATCTGGCATATCAACAGCAACTAGTCCTCGAACAATAACCACTTCTCATACACCACATCACCTTCTCATACCCCACACAAGCACCCACTCCACCCCAACCATCACCATGGCCACCGTCTCCTCCCAGCAAGCCACCCCCGCCCACCACCTCTCCTCCTCCGCCCGCGCCGAAGCCGCCGGCGTGCAAACCCAAACCACCCCCTCCTACCCCATCCCCCGCGGCAACGTCGAAGCCGAGCTGCACTTCTATCAACCCCCCTCCGACGGCTCCATCCCCTACAACTGGGTCGACCCGCAACCCGAAGGCACCCCCCAGAGCAACTACGGCGCCACCTCGCACACCGTCACCATCCACGACATCCGCGGCACCGAGTCCCTCTACACCCTCGACAAAGACGCCTTCGCCGTCCTCCAAAACGTCGAATCACAGGGCGAAACCGACTTCGTGGACGACGACCACATCAAGGAATTCTACTACCCCGAGGTGGAGAAGGTGCTCCTAGACAACGTCCCCGGCGCCAACAAAATCTTCATCTTCGACCACACCATCCGCCGCGCCGGCCCGGACGCCAAGCGCGGCCCCGTAAACAGAGCGCACATCGACCAGATCGCCAGCTCGGCCCGGCAGCGCGTCAAAGTGCACCTCCCCTCCGAAGCCGAGGCGCTGTGGCAGGGCCGCTACCGCATCATCAACGTGTGGAGACCGCTCAATGGGCCGTTGGTCGCGCAGCCGCTTTCGTTTGCGTCGTCGCATACGGTGCGGGATGAGGATTTGGTTCCGGTGGAGCATAGGTACCCGGATCGGGTCGGGTATACGGCCAGTGTGAGGTACAATGAGGGGCAGAGGTGGAATTATTTGTCGGGGATGAGGAATGATGAGAGGATTTTGTTGGAGTGCTTTGATAGTGAGGCGCTCAAGGAGGGGTCGGGGGTGGAGGGGGGGAGGGTGCCGCATTCGGCGTTTGTGGATCCGAGGACGCCGGTGGGGGCGCCGGGGAGGGAGAGTATTGAGGTTAGGGCGCTGGTTTTTGGGCCTTAGAGGGTGGGAGGTTCATCTAGATGGTTTGCATTGAAGACTGGGGTGGGCGAGAATGCTGTAGGATTTGGTTGAACTACTCACTCATTAACGTATTATGATTATGGATTTTATTAGTATTAATTTATAAACCTTCATTTTTGATATAACAACAATCCTCCTACGTGATTTAATCAGATAAATCTACTCCAATATAAAAGCCATCTCATTTAAAATCACATAAAAACAACCCCCAAGTCATTTTAATCCAGGGTATCTTTATATCACATATAAATATCACACCCGCATTTGGAACCACATAAAAAAAACTCTCAAGTAATCTGTATCCAAGGGTATCTTTATATCACATATAAATAATTAAACATTATGCAGCAGCGCCAGCGCCACAACAATAGCCCCTACACCTTATTCCCCCTTCCCCCTCCCAACAAACCCCCTCATCCCCTCATCCACCCCACTCGCCCACCTCACTACCCTCTGCACCCCCACCGGCAGCACCCCCACCCACCCCACCCACCGCGCATACAACGGCATCGCCACAACCTCACTCCCCCCCCCATCCACCACCCTAATAACCTCCTTCGCCACCTCCACCGGCTCCACCACCGGCGCCCAGAACCCACTCGGCGTCTGCACCCCCGCGAAAAGCGGCGTGCTCAGCTGCCCCGGCGTCACCAGCACGGTCTTGATGTCCGGGTACTCGGCCAGCTCGGCTGTGAGAGACGTGTGCAGGGCTGTTACGCCCGCTTTGGCGGCAGAGTAGTCGGTGAGTCGCGCGGCGCCGGTGGTGCCGATTACGCTGGAGATGGTGACGATTGTGCCGTGGCCCGCGCGCACCATGCCGGGGAGGAAGGCTTTGAGGGTGTAGAAGTGGGCGAGGAGGTTGACGGAGATGCTGTGCTGAATTTGGGGGATGCTGGTGGAGAGGAGGGGGGTGCCGTTGACGACGCCCGCGTTGTTGATCAGGATTGTGGGGGTACCGAGCTGGGTTTGTTAGCTGGGGATCGTTGAGGGGGTAGATGGGAGGGAGGGGGGGGCTTACTTCGAGCTCGATCTGCGCTGCTACTTTGGCTACTTGTGCTGCGTCCCCGACATCGCATTTATACACCGTCACGCCCCTCGCCTCTCCCGCCTCTAGCTCCGCTACATCCAGCACCGCCACCGTCGCCCCGCGCATCCCGTACACCTCTGCTATCAGCAGCCCCAGCCCGCTCGCACCGCCCGTAATCACGATAACCTCCTCGCCCAGATCGACGACGCGGGGCTTCGAGTACGCGACCTGCCTGTTCAGGACGCCGAGGAAGAAGAGCAGGGTTAGGAGCGAGGCGTACAGGATCGCGGATTGCATCACGGGGCTGGTGTAGGGGTAGACTTGGGCGCGCAGGCAGAGGGGGATCATCCAGGCGACGAAGGGGTGGAGGAAGGTGACGTTGGCGACTTTGAGGAGGAGGTCGATGGTGAGGGGGGAGGCCCAGGAGTCGGAGGGGGGGGGGGGGGGGGGCATGGCCATTGTTGGTTTGGTGGTGGTGGTGGTGGTGGTGGAAGGTGCGCGGTGATGGGAGAGAGGTTGAGAAGGTCGGTGGTTTGAATGGGAGAGAAGATTCCGGATTTGCCTGCAGATGGGAAAACTCTAGATGTGGGAAGAGGGCATTATAGAGAAATTTATGGAGTGGAAGATGGGATGAGAGTGCTGGCGCTAAGGTCGATGTTTCAAGGTGTTGTTTCTGAGACGTTGTTGGAGGGGCTCGTGCTTGGCCTGAGACCGCGGCTGTTCTGCCAGGGGTCACCGCCTGGACGCGGACGTCACTGGTCCCTGGTGGAGTTGGGAGTTGGGGCGCCGCATCCAAATCCGAGAACAAAGGTTCGTTGAGGAGGAGAGGAATTCCACGGACAAAGAAGTCGACGAAAGGTTTTGTATGTTTTCGTACTGGAGTTATCACATTTGCTATTTCTGTACTGCTCCAGGCGTCGAATGGATTCCATCTGCGATGCTTGCAGCCGAGCTTCCATGGCTTGCATGGGAGGCATTTCTTTGAACTGGAGCCTCTCACAGCCTAGTTGATGAAAGAAATTCGTTGTGGCTTCAAATCATGCTGAGCCTACAATTGCCTGTTGTTCCTGGTAGGCCGAATTTGGCAATGCTTCATGGCTCAATGGCGCGCCCAGCTTCCATTGAGCTTGACTACGGCACCGAAATTTTGTCTTTTAAACCTTTGGATTCCCCCATGAGCCTTTTCATTCTGTTTGTTTCTTTAAATCCTATATTGTGCCTATATTGTTATTTCCCATCCATTGGAGGCCTAAGCTACGGGCTTCGGGACATCACTCGTCGATTCCAGAAAGACTATATCCAATAACGCTCAAAGAACAATTTCCGTAACCGCAGCAATGCCTCCCAAGGCACCTCCGCCGTTTAGCATCGTGTCTTGGTACAGTGGAAACATATCGACTGCGGCAAATGTATTTATACAGAACGTATTGAACTACACTGACGACGAGCTGGAGAATAAACACGACTTCATCCAGCTCCTTTTCCCTCTACCATGGGCCAGCCAGTCTACTAGCTCTACTGTGGTGGTTACTAAAAGGAATCTCGATATTATATGTGGACCTGGAGCAAACGGCAAGAAATTTCGCGCGAAGATGTTGAAATCCTTGGAGCGCACCCTGGCCATGTTTGATCTCCAGCTTACCCTCACCAAGGATTGTAAGCCTTATGGAACCAAGCACCCTGATGCCCGCCATCAGAATGGCGGACGGCGCATCCGCAGGATCACGCCCAAGCAAGACGATGGCATAGATCACGCAGCCCGCGAAAAGAGATTTCAGGATCTAAAGAACCCTCACAACCACCACCACCGTCGGATCACACGGATCATTCGGTCACTGCGAATCTGTGGCCGCGGTGCGGATGCGGAATCGGTCTATCGCTACTTTCGGAGATTTGCGATAGACCACCCTACGATCCCAAAGCAGACCCGAATGATGTGGGGCGTGGCTGCAAATTCGGCATACACAGACCAGGACCCGAGGGAAGACATTAAAAATACTTCGGAGGAGATTAAGATGGGAGAACTAAGCGATGGGGAGAAAGGTGAAGATGGTGGAGGTAAAGAAGGTGGACCTGAAGATGGACCTGACGATTCAACTGAAGATGGAACCGAAGACACTGACGAAGTGAGAGACGTGGTCATCTTGTCCGGATCTAGATCCAACACCGGAGAAAGTGGTAGCTCAGACACTGACGATGGCGATCCATTTGAACTCCCCGGTGGTGGCACCCCTCCTCCTGGAGGTGACGGCCCCACCAACGGAGGTCAATCACCAAAGATTGGAGATCCCCGGATAACCGATGAAGGCCTCGAAAAGCTCACAACCGCGGAAAAGGAGCTTCACTACGGACGCATCCAGCACATGCAGGAGAACAAAGATATCGAAATTGGGCTGTGCTTACGCAATGACAATGGTGTATGGATAGCCGTGGATGAGGATCCCATGACGATGAGTTTGAACGACTTGCGCATATGGCAGCTCATACTTAGGGATAAGGAAGAACAGCGAAACGCCGATGAGATAACCAGTAGGCGTATTGCGGAAGGGAGAGGATCAGACGATGGGTCGTCTTCCGATGGTAGTGATGCCGGGGATCCAAATGATCTTAAACCAGTTGCCAGAAATATCAATGGGTTTGGGCAAGGCTCCATGAGAGCTGAAATCCTTGAGACGATGGAACCCTGGGAAAAGAAACTACACTTCGCGATAATCGAGCACACGAAAGACTACCTGGATATCGAGATCAAGTTCAGGATCCGCGATGGCGATGGCTTCTGGAGAGGCTGGAGAAAGGATCCCATGTTGTTGAGCCTGCGAGACTTGAAGGAATGGCAGATTGAGCTGGACCAGCGTGAAGCGGATTGGCTGGATGAGGTCATGCGGGGGGATCGCAGGCGGTCTGAGGAGGTAGAGAGTGACCCGGACGATCGATCGGATTATGAGATTGGGGACCCCAATATGAGCGAGAGATACTTCGCATCGATCTACGACGAGGATAAGGAACATCACCTCGCGCTGAGGAAGTACATCGAGAGATTCAGGAAAGCCGAATACGACCTGGGATACCGCGATCGCACCACCGGTGAGTGGGTAGGAATTTCTATGGACCCCAAAGAAATGAACCTGGTAGAGTTGGACCAGTGGGAGATCGACATGGAAAAGGAGGAACAGGAATGGTATGAAGCCCAAGAATCTACCGAAGATTCTGGTGAAGAGGATGAAGCCCAGAATGATACCACCGAGCTGGTTTCTTCTACGCAGACCAGGCAACGACAGCGCTCACGCTCACCCGGGACCATCGAGGACGAGAAACTTATGGCCAAGAGGGTCGAGATGGGCTTGGACCCGTATGGCGACTTTCCTGAGGCGATAAGGTGGAAGGCCATGGTGGAGAAGAGGGAAAGGAAGAAGGCGGCAAAGGCAGAGGCGGAGAGGTTGGCGGCAGGGGGAGAGGAGGAGAGTGACGGGCCCGGAGACCAGCTCCATACTGAGGCGGCGGAGGCTGGTAAGTCCACAGGGAGGTCGGGACGTACGGAGGGGACTAGCTCGGGTAGGTCTAAGAGGCGGAGGTTGGACTGATGGAGAAGGTGCTTTTATTTCCTTTTTATAAAGGTGATTTTTCCGGGGGGTTTTTGATTTTGTTTTCGTTGCCACTCCTGATGTTGTCGTCACTTTTATTTTTGTTGGTGTATTTTGCTGGGCTTCTGCAATCGCATCTTTTCATTCCCTTGTCGCGCTCGCGTCGTACGTTCTCTTTCTGTTGCACGTTTGGTTGTTGTCAGGAGTTGGGATTTCCTTTGGATGGGATTTGTGTTCGTCATAATCCATTCAGACGCACGTGTGTTTGCGTTGGACATCACTTTCGTTTTGTCGTCCCAGACATTCGGTCTAGGCGCGAATAAATAGGCGTGTCTTTTGCAGAAATCAAGTTGGCCCTGGAAGATGGGTATAGATCTATCATATGTCTTTATATATAATCATTCTTTAAACCTCATCTTCACTCTCGTGCATGCTGAGATTCACCTTGTGGCCTGGATATAAAGTTCACTCTGCAGTTAAAAAGGGGGATCACGTGTTCACATTTCATAGTTTTATGATGAAGTTGCGAAAGACAAGCGTTCTTTATGAACTTTTATTTCTATGAAGGCACTAGAATACACCTTGGTTTGCCCTCTAATTAATTGCCCTAATTGACGCCGGGGTCGCGCTTAATTCAGGTTATATCCTCAAATTCATCGAGTTGCTCCAGCTAGGTGACCCAACCACCCAGCCCCCCTTCTCACCCACAACCCTTTGAGGAAGTGAATAATAAATTCACCACTCACGATGTTACAATAACTTACCAAAAGAAAGATAGAACTCCAACGAACCTACAAAAAAGACAATCTACAGAAACCTTCAACGAAAAGCGCAGAAACAACACCTTTTCCAAAGAAGGAAAGTGCGAAAGACGCTCTTGCCTCTTCTATAAGAAAGGCCTTCGCTCTTTCTATACGGTAAGTAAATTTTGCTCTTTCCAATTTTGGACCTTTACTGCAACGACACTGACGCTCCTTCCTCAGACAACTCTCTGTCATCGTCGTCATCACAATATCATCATGGCAGCTCCTTCCAAACGGCGCGCCTTCTCTCCCTACTCCGCCGATACCGGGACTCGCTCCTTACCACCACAATATTCGACATACAGCCCACGATACCAAAATACTGCCCCAACAAGTGCACCCGGCATCTCGTCATTTCCCAGAATCTATGAGAACCAAGGAGAGCTGATTCCCAATGCCTCTGGGACCTATACAAGCCCCTCCCCGCACCACCCCCACCCCTTCAACGCGGAGCAGGACGCGCACCAGCACAGCCTTCAAGAGCAGGGTTTGAACTACCAGCACTCCTCTTTATCCTCACCATCAGAGGGCGAGACCGACGATAGTTCCTCACCAACCCACATGCCCTTCTCCAGCAGCACGCCGACAACGCCCTCCTCGCAAACCCCCCAGCATCATCCAAACTATCCATGCCACAACACCAGCAGCCAACTCTGGGATTCACCACATCAGACCCCAGAGTTCGGATATGCGGGCACGCCCAGCGCATCCACGGCATATGACAATGGCACGCCGGTGCCTTACTTCATCACAAATTCACCCGGCACTGGTGCCAGCACTCCCGTTTTCGACGGGCAAGGACCAGGATTCATTGGCACGCCCTCCACGCCTCCTTCACCCCTTTACCCCTTCTACTCTTCGCCGGACCTGACGACACCCACCTCTGAAGCGTGCGCACGCTACGGAAACCCACGCCACGGAAACGCACACGATTCACCATTCACGCCTTTCTACTTCCCGATGTCTGGGGGGAGCGAGTCCGGCGGGGCGTTGCTGAAGGAAGTTGAGAATCATGAGGCGAGCGAGGAGGTGCACAGGTTGATGGCTGATCAGGAGGGGTCATCGAAGTTTCCCGGCTTGTCGAGGGAGTGGGCTGGATTCGAAATGTCGGACGAGGAGAGGCGCGCAGCGCCAGGGGATGATCAAGTGTCTCCACGCACCAACACGTATGGCTTTAAGACTCAATCGCCAGCTGCGGAAAGAAGAACGACGCCGCTACAGGCAGCGGCTGAAATCATCTCCCCGCGCAACAATACCCCTGATTTCGAAACCCGAGAAACTCCACTGTTCCCATTGACACCTGCTCCCCTTGCCCCAGCGTTCTCCCCACACACCTCACCCCCTCTACGCCGGAGGGTATACTCAAACTCAAACGCCTACCGCCACTTCGTCCAGCCACCGGG
Source organism: Pseudogymnoascus sp. 23342-1-I1 (assembly GCA_001662575.1). Classification (NCBI taxonomy): domain Eukaryota; kingdom Fungi; phylum Ascomycota; class Leotiomycetes; order Thelebolales; family Thelebolaceae; genus Pseudogymnoascus; species Pseudogymnoascus sp. 23342-1-I1. The sequence continues at coordinate 5,589 of KV454995.1, read as the reverse complement.
TCCATCATCTCCCCTACCCCCCACACCGGATCTCCCCCTTCCCGAACCGCGCTATAGCGAGAACTACAGCATCAACCCCTATGACGCCAACGTAGCGCGCGCGCACCAGCTACTCGAGGAGCACATGAAGAACCGGTGGAGCAGTGTCCTGAGCGCCAACAGCGCATTACAGCACATCACCGGGACATCGGGCATGGGCGCTGCCAGTTCGAGCAGAGCACCCCTGGAGACGGCAGCAATGACATTGATGCATATCAAAACCGGGGAGCCACACCCTCGACCCCTTTTACCAGGCTTCAGCACCCCGATGCAATCGATGGACCGGATGCAAGCCGAGCGAGCGGGGAGGGTGAGGTCGCTACGCACGATTTACGAGGAGTACGTTTTGACGCCGCATGCTAGGGCCGAGGAACTGTGCTCCTTATCCATCCACGCCGTGAGCGGCTTCTTCGGCGGCGCCAGCAGCGGCGGTGGCGCCAACCCACAGCCTGCGAGATTGCAAAACGAACTGCTCGCCCATTTCAACGCCGTGGAGGGCGGGACGGCGCTCCAGTTCCTGGAAATCGACATTGCGAACCCGACGGGGGCGTATAATCGGCAGCCCTTTGAGCGGTGGGCGTTCTTCGTCATTGCGCTGCCGATGGTGTGTGGGCCTGGTGGGGTGGATAGGGGGCACGTCGGCAACCACGAGAAGGCGAGTATGGTCATTGCCGCGCCGCTAAGGGAGGTGGTCGTGGATGGGGGGAAGGCGGTGCAGGATGTGCTTGGGGATGGGACGGCGTGTCTGAGGCGGGACTTTGTGTTTGGGCCCGGGGTGGCGACGAGGGTGGAGTTCTGGGATAAATATGGGCGGTGGTTGGATGTGGGGGAGCGGGCGGTGGGGGAGGGGAGGGCGGAGTGGCTCTGTGCGGAGGTTGAGGGGGTGCCGGGGGGGAGGATGGAGGAGTGGGGGGGGGAGTGTGAGGCGGTGGTGTTGGAGGGGGTGAGGAGGGATGTGGAGAGGTGGGGACGGGTGAGGGGGGCGATGCAGGAGGGGGTGTGTAGGATTGCGATTAGGGTTGTGGATTGGGAGAGGGTGGAGAGGGAGGAGAGGGCGAGGAAGAGGAAGGAGGGGAGGTGGGGGGAGGGGGAGGTGGGGGATTGGGAGAGGGTGGGGGGGAGCTCGGTGAAGAAGCGGAGGAGGGGGAGGTGAGGTGGTGGGTGTTTGGATGCAATTGCAATGTATCGAGGTATTAGGGGATGGAGAGAGCGGATTTTGAGTGTGGTGATGGATTGGATCGTTGTTGGGAGGAGACTGGGGCTTGGGAGCGGAGCTTTGTGATGTTGGGGGATGTAATTATTGTCCAGAGTGAAGAGAGGAAAGACTCAAGTGGATAGTAAACAAATGAAAGTATGAAACTCACCTGTGATATACTATTGTTGTATACTGGTCTGTGTGATATCTGTCAAACTTACATTGAGTTTCTCCAAATCAAATACCGTGGCCACCCACCCTCATCTTTTGCCGTCTCTGTGTGCATCCCCTCCCTATATAAAAAAAGACAGCCAGGCCGCTGGACACACCTACCATCCTATCCGAGCCCCACGAAGAATACCAAAGATTCCTATAGAGAAGCTCTCCATAGCGACTACGAAACGAGCTTTAGCACGCAAGTCATCGGGAACCGAGGGAGCGCTTCCTCTGCTTCTCGTCATCTCTCGGAAATGTTGGAGCTCAGGGAGGGATTCTGGGGTGGTTGTGGTGGCGGGGGGGTCTGTATCGACAGCGAGATGAAACGAACGACAGCAGCTCCAAACGGTGACAGCGGAAATGGAACGACGACAGATGACTCGAAGGATACGAAGCACGGGGACGCGGATAGCACGGAGTAAAATGAATGGGCATGTACTTGCTGGGCGGGTAGATCGAACACACCCAGTAGCTTTCTGTGTTGTCTGAATTGATTTGTCAGCGTTCTGGATATTCTCGTACTGTGGCCTGTGGGTTGTAGTTGGGGTGTTTGGTGGGTGCTGCTTTGGTTGTGGGGTGTGAGGCGGCACGGGGGGGGGTATAGTTTGGGATCAGTAATATGTTTGACGGCTTTTTGGAGGGGAGATGGGGGGGGGGGTTGAGGAGAAATTTGCGAGTGAGTGAGGGGATGGCATTGATATTGATGGAGCCAAGGAGTCGCGCTTGCGCTCTTGGTAGAACATGATCAGACATTAGCGGATAATTTCGTAAATAATAGGTTGGTGTTGTGTAAGAATAGTAATGGTATAGTATGATGGGAATACCTCCCCACCAAACAACGAGGGGATGATAAGACATCTGCACTTCCAACTGGTGACAGCAGGTCAAAACAGCGACAGCAAGATAGACCGACAATAGAATTTTCAAACGACGACAACAAGAAAGCCCGACAGCATGAAAGCCCACCAACCCCCCAAGCACACCCGCCAACCCCAGACAACTAGACGCCAAAACAGCCCTCCACTCATCCCAGTCTATCGCTCCCATGCACTCATCCTTAGATCTGAACTTGATGGCGAACGAGCATTTGAGTGTTTTTTTTCCCCATGTCTCACTACTTACCGTGGTTTGGCTAGCAAGTGCTATTAGGGATAAAGAGGTGCATGCACTCATACATCTCTTTGAAACAAGAGCAAACTCTGCAGACAGCTTAGCCCATGGTGCTTTGTATACAGTATGTTAGGGGTTTGTGGGATAGTATGAGCGATAGGGTGATTGATGGAATGAGTGTAGTTATAAGTAGTGATCGTAGCTTAAAATAGTGATAGAGGGGTGGAACGACGGTGAGATGGGAGAGGGCAAAACGGTGAGAAGATGGGATAGGATGGAACGATAGTAAGATGGAATGGGACAGAATAAGACAAAACGGTGACAAGATAGAAGAAAAAAGAACGATAACAGACAAAACGACTGCAAGACAATAGACAATAGACAAACTGACAACATACATACCAACAATTACCACCCTTAGCAGCCTAATCCATCCTCATCATAGGCGATTAGCGATGGTCACTTGTTGTGATGGTGACTTATTGTCAACTAGTGTGATGTGATGGTTCTTTGTGCTGTGGTGATTCCTTGGCCATGTAGTATGAATAGGGGTGGTTGGTAGGGGCGTTTATAGCGAGATGGGAGGGAGTCGCTCGTGAGGGAAAGGGGATATTAGTAGTAGTGGGTGGTCGGGGATGGTGTATAGCTCTTCTGTAAGGGGGTAGGGGGATGACTGTGTTGTTGGTGTGTTGTTGGTGTGATGTGTGTATATCAGCAAAGGGGAGGAAGGGCGTGGTCTTTACAAACACGTCCCTTTCGTGTATCCCCACCCCACCCCACCCTCACCCTCC
>KV454994.1:177002-383107 GCA_001662575.1 Pseudogymnoascus sp. 23342-1-I1 | reverse complement strand
TTAGTGTAGTTTCGTACGGTAGAGTAGCTTACGGCGGGCGACGGCATAAGTAAAGGCCGTGGCCCCATTGAATTCTAGAAGTTTGGTTCGCGCTCGGAAATCACATATCACAAGGAAGGCGCAGTGAAGCAAGCTGAAATCCCACAATCGACGCCATTGGTAGATAAATGAGATTCCTATGGTACAGTGCAACCTGGCTATAACGAACCGTAAAAACAGTATGGGCGAGGAATCAAAATATTCGTTATATAGAAGATTCGTTATATACAATCCCTGTTACCATATAAATTATCCCTGAAGGATATTTCTACAATTTCGTTATGTGGAGGTAAATGTATGGGTTCGTTGTATCCAGGTTCGTTATATACAGGTTGCACTGTATAAGCTTTCTCAAGCTTATTGTCGCCGCTTTGGGCATCTGTGATACAAACACTAAGAGATCATGTTTCACTTTGTGACAGTCGCTAGTTATGTGATCTTCGTGGCAGACTTACCCCAGCACCCCCAACTTTGACCCGGAGGATTATTCGGAATCGATCGGTGGGATCCACGTTCTTATACTGCAGGGACAATGTCAGGTTGTATAAATGGGGCTGGATCGACACCGTGGAGCGCCGGCGACAGTCGTTGAAGCGGGCCCTGATGTAACGACACGCGCCGCCGGGCCGCGACCTGCCTGCAAACCCTTCGCCGAGTTAGCCTCCGAAAGGGTTCCTTTCAACCGAGACTTTGCTTGATAAATCAGTTTTCATACCGGCTATTGAATGCGGTGGCAGCGCCGCCGTGCAAAGTTGTCTGGATCGTCGTCATACTCCGACACCGCAATGAATTTATATCGTTATACGAGGGCTGATATGCGACGGATCATGCATATGGCCCGGATTTGCCATCTCCATGATATAGGATCCCCGTGAGATAGATGAGCCGTATAGAAGTATATTATTTAGTATCGTACGTCACCTGACTGCCTCCGAGACCATTGCCGTTGCTGATTTATAACGGAGGAATACACTCCGTACTGGCATCATGTGTAGTTTAATCTATCACTTTAATCTATTGTAGAAGCCTTTTGTGGCTCGCTCCTGCGAAGCTTGAAATGGTAGTGATGGGAAAGGGAAATGATAGACAATCTTGAAACCGGGAAAAAGCGACTGGGTTAATATCACATCGCATAACTGCCGATCCCCCCCGTACGCCGGCAATTAATCCCTAGCTAGCATTCCCCGGATCAAGGCGTTTAAAGTATACACCACGACGAAACATTGGGTGCATGTTTCTATTCTTTTGGAAGCTTCGTAGAGATGATTATTCCTGGTGGATTACATTCTTGGGAGACTCCAACTATTACACTAAGATCAGGACTATCAGCCATGTTATACTCGAGAAGCGCCGTCACCAAAGCCACGTCAACCCTCAGCTTACAACTAGAGTTAGCGTTTCGAAGGTGTGGGGTAGCAATATATAATTGTTCCATGCATATCATCGTCGTCCACATGGCTTAACTCCTGACCAATCTTTGGCGTCATACGCGCTCGGTGCCTGCAATTCACAACTGGGCAATATATTTGTTCCTGGGAAGAGGCGCGCCTTGGGTAAAGTAAGTTTACACTATGCCTTCCCCATTCATGGAGGTTCAAATCCCGTGTCTTCATATGGATCGAAGCCTGATATGCTGCTTCTAAAGCGGGCCGGGACATTTGTATATAAAGATCTATATCCCCTCCTTCTTTAGTTCAGCTTGTGATATCTTGTAGAGCCATCAAAATGCATTTCTCAAAACTCGCTGTCATTGCTAGCTCCGTGGCGCTGGCCACCGCGGCCCCGTCGAAGAAGGCGAAGCGTGCTGGAAACTTCGAATTCTTCGGTGTCAATGAATCTGGCGCTGAGTTCGGCAACTTGAACCTGCCCGGTGTGTTGGGAACGGACTACACATGGCCAGTTACGTATGTTATTTAGAATCCCTTGGATGACCCCAAGCTAACCGTGCAAAGATCAACCATCGACACTCTCGTTGCTGATGGGATGAACATCTTCCGCATTGCTTTTATGATGGAACGCCTGATCCCCGACACCCTGACTGGATCGCTCGACGCAACCTACCTGGCCGACCTCAAAGAGATTGTCAGCTACGTCACAGGCAAGGGAGCATATGCGGTTCTCGACCCTCACAACTTCGCCCGATACTACGGGGAGATCATCACGGACACGGCTGGGTTTGAGGCGTGGTGGAAGACCGTTGCCGCAGAATTCGCATCCGACGCGAATGTCATCTTCGACTGTAACAACGAGCCCCACGACATGCCATCGATCGATCTCGTCGTCGAGCTGAACCAGGGCTGCATCAACGGTATCCGTGCCGCCGGTGCCACCAGCCAGACCATCTTCGTTGAGGGAACCTCCTACAGCGGTGCCTGGACTTGGTAAGTCCCCCGCTGACTCCTCTAATACCCCACTAACATTCTCAGGACCACCTCCGGTAACGACGCCCTCTCCGCTCTGACCGACCCGTCGGACAAGATCGTCTACGAGATGCACCAATATCTCGACACCGACGGATCCGGAACGAGCGAGGCTTGCGTCTCTGCCACGATCGGCCAAGAGCGCGTCCAAGCCGCGACCGAGTGGCTGCAGGCGAACGGGAAGAAGGGCATCATTGGCGAGTTCGCCGGTGGCGCCAACGACCAGTGCAAGTCCGCTGTTACTGGTATGCTTGAGTACTTGGCTGCCAACACCGACGCGTGGGTTGGCGCCATGTGGTGGGGTGGTGGCCCATGGTGGGGAGACTACATGTACAGCATGGAGCCGCCGAGCGGTGTTGGGTACACGTACTACATCGACACCTTGAAGACCCTCGGATAGAGCGATGGGATCCAAGGGAGAGTAGAGGATGGGTCCAGGGGTTGGGATCGAGGGGCTTGAGTTGCGTCCGTAGGCCGTTGAATTCTTTTACATAGTTAGTATATGCTGTATATAGGGAATCGTGTAAATACCTCCAAATCTACTCTATGTGTGCAAATGAACTGCCCAGCTTTAGCCTATACTTCTTCCATATATTGTATATTGTCGCCGGTGCCGTATAGCCTGAAAGACATAATGCAGTCGCGCTACGTTAATCTCCACATTGTTTGTATAGTTGTCTTAGCATTTAAGCAGTTCGGTGTCGCCGTCGCCCTATAGCAAGAGAGATATAAGGCGTCGCTATATTTAATCCCCACGTTGCTTGATTGCTTGTTTGCTTGATTATATAACAAACTCCATTGATGTGGCGCAAGGGGTTAGATTAAGTCCTGGCTATTTCCCTGTCTGGACATGTGACATCCACGCGAATTCCATACAGAAAATATGGGAAATATTACTCGATTACCGAGACGGCATGGAAGAGGAATAGAAGAAGTTTATCAAAGAGCTAATTTTACTGCTCCGAAGATCGAAGATCCTTTGTTTCCGCAATGCCTCGGGAGTACGTCGGCAACGGTCACCGCGTCACCTTTGCCAAATTACTCAGTACCAGCACCGTGCATCACAATTATTTATCCTATGGAACACACATGGAACACATGGAACACCGCTAATTTGGAGATTCTGGGGCTGAGGAAGCTGAAGGATCCTTCTAAGACATTTTGTAGCATGTATCAGAATTTGGGTCTAGCCCACACCGCCGCCCACACACCCACACACACGCGATATGCCACCAATCAACCACCATCAACACCACCAACCCCACGATCCTTATGGCGAAAACAGCCATTTAAGCCATTAAGTGGCTCACTCAACGTGTTTCTGTGGCTGAATTTGGCTGATTTTCCCTTCATGACACCACTTTGCGCTGAGGATTCCTATGCAGCTTAATCAATTTATTACATTACTTCCTGCAGCTGCAAACTTCGGATACCTACATGCATACACCGCTATGCATTTGTGAGTAATGAAGATCAATACTCCATACATTTCCTAGTATATATTGCAGGAGCCGTCAGTCAGTCGAGGCTCTCTGGACCGAAGCCTTGGCGCTAGTCTTTCTCTCATTTGCCTTCGTCATCCTTTCTCCTTCGTCTTTTTTTCTCCAGTAATTGAATTTCCAAGTGTCCCCTATTGTTTCCCAATGGAGTTATAGCCAAGGTCTTCATTCCAGCGAGAATGCCGTCATTTTCATCGCTGCTCAAGCGCTCGAGAACGAAGCGCGAGGCTGAACAACCGCCACAACCAGTTGCGACCCGCGATAATACTGCCCGCGATAACGTTACCCGCGACAATGTTGCCGATGCTAACACCAGCAAGAAAGACAGAGCCAGCCGGAGACTGTCAACCCGAGGCGATTTCTTCCGAAGCTTTTTGGGCAGGACTCGATCTAGTGCCGGTGCGCGACCTGAAGCTGACGGAGATGTTGAAAATAAGGTGTGTAAACCCCAGCTGCCCACTTACGACCACCTTCTAATTTGCAATTCTGTATAGAAAACGACTCTTCAATCACCAACCCAAGGAAAGGCCGGCAATCTAGCGACTCCCACATCCGATTCGAACAAACCATTACCTCCTCCACCTCCATTCAACGAGTCCGAATCGGCCAAGCAGCCAGTCAAAGCGGGAATACAGCTGAAGCGCATTATCCAGCCGCTCACACTTTCCGACATACATAAGCTTTTTTCCGGGGCGCCCCAATTCTTTGTCCGGTCAGAGGGACACCATGCTGGAGCGCCGCATCCTTCAGTTGCCTTTCCTTGGAACGAGGAATTGGAGATACGCGACCTGAGCGACCATGGGCAAATAGAAGAGAAAGCTTGGGGATGCGTCACCACGACCCCGCACATCATTCGGAGCCAAAAACGAGACGCGGTTGTGAAGCAGGCCACCGAAGACGCTGGAGATAAAACCCCACACTTTGTTCCTCGTTGTAAAGAGAGGCCAAATATGCTGAGTATGCAAGGCTTGGAGCGAGGAACTGTTGGGTTTCAGGCAGCACTCGAAGTCGCGGTTGCAGATGCGCTTCACGAGGACACACCAAATCAGGATGAGAAGACCTTACACTTACTCAGAGTCAAATTTTTGAAGGGGAAGAAGCGTGGGCTAAGACCGCTAAGTGAAGCTTCAGTTGTGTCGAAACTGACTGAGATGGGATTGTCGTACCACGAAAAACCCCCGGTTTCCAAGACATCGGTGGAGATGTACACAGAACTCTTCACACAAGTTTTGTTCCCACCGACTCGCGTCACTGATGCGGATGACCCTACCAGCTTCCATGTACAGATCGAAACTCTAGTGAACGTTCTCTCAGAGCCTGGCATCTGGGTCGATTTCAGCAATGTTGAATGGCGTATAAGGCTTGGGCAGACTCTGTGGGGCCCGTCATACCAACCTGACCAGGAAGAGGAAGTTAATATCGATGTCGATGGCGAAGAAGAAGAACACAGACACGAGAGCCAGCAATTTTGGCTCCTGCTTCAAATACTATTGTCTTGCGAACTCGTTATCAGACTGGATGCAGTTAGCCGAAGCGCACGGCAGGATCCTGGGCTCATAACAGCGGAGGAAATACAGAGGTTCGAAAGAGATGTCACACGACCTGTGAAATGGTCGCTTTTACTGGCCAGGCTGTGGCTGGAGAATATAAAGATTACACAGTCTGTCCAGCAATCATCGGAGCAACAGCCGGCGGAGCATGAGAGGCGGCCATCGGGGTGGCTGTCGTCAATTAAACAGGCTGTAACTCCTCAACATGAAGAGCTTGACCCCATCCACTCCCACACGATCGAATTCCAGGGCAGGCGCCAGAAAAGGCAAATCAACGGACTGATCCGCTTCTCTCGAAAGATGAGATGGCCAGGAGCTGAGCGTATCGCCGAGAAATTTGCCGCCGACCTTGAGAAGGGCAGCGACGGTATGGGACGCACTCCCGACGACCCCGCTTCGCAGGCTGGAACATCCCTCACCATGACTACACAGAAATCGTCATATTTTGCAGGAATTGGGCGACCAGGAATCCGAAGGGGCCTGACCTTTGGTGGACCGCCGAATATGTTCCATCCTTCGGGGTGGCTCTCAAAATCATATCTAACGGGCCTTATTCTACCTGGAGAGGGATTGGGCCATTTGATGATGTCAACTTTGCTTGAGAGCGACGAGGTTGCAGTCGCACGGCTAGGAGGCGACCCCAACCTCTATGGCGGCTTCGTATACTCAGGTCAGAGCTTTTGGAGTACTGCTTGCATTATCGGTAGAGTCCTTGCTGCCGGGAAGGGTGCAAGCGAGTGTATGGGCTGGCTATCCTCACCCATACAGCCAAAGGGCGTTGTCGAAGGGTGGGTGAGTGTCGATGTCGAATTGGAGCCTCGTTCAGATGGAGAAGAAGGGCCACATGCTGCCCGTATCTGGAAGAAATCTACGGTGGAGCGCGAGTCACATGTTCTTGGTGATGGAGATGCTAGGACGATTCTTCCAGGAGACTTCACGCTGCCACCAGCGGATGTTCCTGATCCGGCGAATCTGGAAGTGAACTTAGATTCTCTTGATCTATTTACTGGCCTTGACTCTGCCGAGTCCTCACTGATCAACGAGAACGGACCGGATGTTGAAACTACAGACCGCCCTAAGATTCGTACATATTCCGCCATGCTGCAATTCACCGTCAAGCCTTCTGACGAGCCGACGAAATCTATGAATTTTGCGCTAACATATGACGTCCAATTTGTCACTGCTCACCCTTGCGTCCCATCGAAACACACGCGATTAATCCAATCGTCGACGAGCCCAGGATTGCAGGCCGCACAGATCGACAATACATCCTCAGGGCCACACACCCTATTCACCGGTAAGCTATCCCCTTCCTTCTCCAAAGTCCCTCCACTAATAAACCTAGGCCACGCCCTCCACAAATCCTACAACTTCTCCCGCCACACCCTCTCCTCCGTCGTCTTCGCCTCTCCCGCCGCCCCACCCCCGCTCCTCTCCCTCCACACCTCCAGCACCGAGATCTTCGTCATCGACTGCACCGAGCCTGACCCACCGGAGGTAGCAACCATGGACGCGCATCCAGCACAGAGCGCGTATGTCTCACGCAAGCGCCGCTTCGGCAGCGATCTCGAGATGCTGGCGCGCGCGTGGTGCGCGGAGAAGGGGTATAATGCGCTTGTGAGCCGGAAGGGGCGGAATTGTATTGCGTGCTCGATTCGGGAGGCGAGGGCGCTGAGTTGGAAGATTGTGTTGAGGTTTGGATGAGTGAGGTGGAGGAGGGGATGTGGTGCTTGGAGAGGTGGTAGGTTGTGGAGGGGATTGATGATGGGCGTTTGGGCGGGGAGTACCTGGGCTATTATGCTGGCGCTGTTGGTATGGTTTGATAGCGCTTTTTGATATCCCTATGAGCGAACTTAACGGCTGGGCATGATGCGATACGGCACAATGGTTAATTAGAAATAACTAGCTGGTGTAATGGTCGTTATCAAACTATTTACGTGTGCACTCGGACTCGAACGGATGGATTTATGATTGAATATCAGACATATCTCATTCTGTAGTTACAAATGGTGCCAGCCCCTTGTATGGTATCTCCCTCTATCGCTTGGTATCTCATCTCATCTAAAAAAAAATCCCATCTACACCCTCTCTACTCCCTCCCAACCCTCTGCCTCAGCCACTCAATCACCCTCCCATCCGCCTCCCCCGCCTCCTCCAGCTCCGGCGCCTTCAACCAAAACGTATGCGGCCACCCCTGCAAAACATCCGTCGCGAGCTCATTCCCCGCCTCCTCCAGCGCGTGAGCAAAGCACGCCCCATCGCTGTAAAAGATATCATTCGTGCACAGCTGCAAGAACGTCGGCGGCAACCCCTCAAAGTTATCCGCGTTCAACGGCATATCCCTCGCCATCGGGAGGTGGCTATCGGCATTGAATCCCAGCAGACTCGTCCCGAACGAGGGGCTGAAACTCGTATGGCGATCCTCGTAGCGCTGTGGAATCGAGACACCGCCTTTACTCGCGTCGACGGTGACGGGACAGCGCAGCACAAGGCCGGAGATGAGATACGGCGTACCGCGTGCGCGCTGCGCGGTCTGCGCTGCGAGCTGTGCGCCGGAGGAGCTACCGACTATGTAGACGCGCCCGGGCTGCTGGTCGGCGTTGTATTTCCACAGCTTCGCGACGCCGAGGAAGGCGGCCCAGGCGTCGGCGACGGCGGTGTCGGGGGGGTGGTCGGGGAAGAGGCGGTACTCGACCGAGACGACTTTGATGCCTAGGTCCTTGGCGAGGCGGCGGCACTGGAGGTCCTCGCTGTCGAGGTCGCCTACGCAGAGGCCGCCGCCGTGGTAGTAGAGGATGAAGTCTTGGGGGTGGGCGAGGGACGTGGGGACGTAGATGCGCAGGTGGATTGTGGCGCCGTCGGGGGACTGGGTGGAGTCGGGGTGGGTTTCGATGTCGGAGAGGAGGGCGTGGGAGAGGCCGGTGGGAGAGGTTAGACGCTCGTTGCGGTCGCGGCAGGTTTTGGCGTAGCTTCGTTGGCGGAGTCTGAGGGCGTCGGCGGGGGAGATGTCTTCTTGGGGAGAGGGGGCGTCGGAGGTGCCCTTTGCCTTTTCGTAGGCCAGCCAGGCTGGGTTCAAAGGGGGAGCCTCTGAGAGGAAGAGATCAGAGGCCATAGGTGAGGTTTGGAGTGGCTGGCCTGATCGATCTTGTTCTGGGCTCGTTGATCTTTGGCTTGAGAGGTCGGATCTTAGTCCTGGATATATAGAAGACCGGGAAAGGAGAGTGAAGTCGTGGAGGAAAGCTTGGATAAAAGCTTGAAATGCTAACGCAGGTGTAAACGAAACTGGACAAACAAGAGAAGGAGACAAAGAGGGGGGAGTACCTATACCTATAGCTATACCTATTTCAGATCTGCACCATTAGGCTGAAAGAAGTGACACTTTTGACACGTTTAGTGGAGAGAATGGAAGAGATAGAGGTTCAGAGGCTCTGTTTCCCCGGAATAATTTGTTTACAGTATGACAATTCACGACCCGATCGCGTTGGCGTCCTGCACGTTGACGTCGTTGTGCCTGGGATGAAGACGGTCTGGGGACAACATGGGGGAGGCAGGGACGAACTTCCGGAGTTGTTGCCTGTTTCCGGCCGGAACCGAGATGATAATCCCCAGCCTTGCATATTTTCATATTCTTTATTCCATGCTATTTTTCCATTTGGTACCAGGTATCCATGCAAAACAAGAGGCGGGTAAATTGAGTATAGGATACTGTACGGATAACCCCCAAGAACAGTATCTGACATCGAATTTAGATATAAAGTCGTAACCTTGGAGGACCCTTATCGCGTTAATCCGTTATAATCAGTCACGTGATTACCTCGTGATTATTTACACGTGACCGGATAAGCTACCCCGCCCCCACCACTCTTTCCCCGGGTGGGATTTATGACGGCGGTAATGACGTTACGACTCGGTTCAAAGTAAACAAGCCTCGGGAGGGCAAAGGGCAAAGAATAATAATAATTTACATTGTCGGCCTTGCACCTTAATCGTACGATTATATGCTATTGAGACCTCGACAAAGTAATTGAATTGGGCCTTTTCTACATACCGAGGATTTTAGTTAGACCAAACTACCTATACCCCCTAATCTCCACCTCTTAATCCCGACTCTACCGAGCTTCACATCCATTCTCCTGCTAAATGTGGTGTTGGAGGCCCACTTACCTTTCCACAGCCCTGCCATTACGTCTATATCACCCCTCCTCCGTGATAAATCTCTCAATCCGCCCTTCTCTCTTCCTAACAACACACATCAACCACCACAACACTCGATACTTTCACAAACAACCTCCCACAATGTCTAAGCCAAACCCCACCGAGCACGTCGAGAAGATCTCCCAGCACTCCAGGGCCTGCTGCACCATCCCCCCGATCGTCCCCCAGAAGGAGTATAAGGCGAAGGGCACCTACGAGACCATCGACGGTATCAAGACCTGTTCGTCTCCCTGCCCCCCTCTATCCCCCACCAACTAACGATCCCCGCAGACGTTACCGGCTCCCCGTCCGCCACGACTGGTATCTTCGTCATTGCCGACATCTTCGGCTACTACCCCCAAACCCTCCAAGGCGCCGACATCCTCTCCTGCGACTCCACCTTCCGCGTCTTCGTCCCCGACTTCTGGGACAACGACCCATGCCCACTCGAATGGTACCCCCCCACCTCCGCCACAGCCGAGAAGCTCGGGAACTGGTTCAAGCAGCACGGTGACTTCCCCGCGGGGGCCGCGAAGGCGCTTCGATTCCTAGAGAGCATCAAGAAGGCGTCGCCCAAGATCGAGAAATGGGCCGGCCTCGGGTACTGCTGGGGCGGAAAGGTGATGGCACTTACGTCTGCAGAGAACACTCCGTGGACGGTCAGCGTGCAGTGTCACCCGGCCAGCCCGAGCGGTGCGGAGGCGGCGAAGATTACGATCCCGCATATGCTGTTGGCGAGTAAGGACGAGAGTAAGAAGGATGTGGAGGCGTTTGAGAAGAACTTGAAGGTCGTGAACCATGTTGAGACGTGGGATGATATGATCCATGGGTGGATGGCGGCGAGAGGCAATTTGGATGACCCCGCGGTGGTCAAGGAGTATGAGAAGGGGTACCAGACTGCGCTGGACTTTATTCAGAAGCATTTGTGAGTGAGGTTTCGTTGTTTTCCTCAGGATCAAAGAACCAATGGGGATGGGGCGAAAGAGGGTAGGAAGTCGGAGCTGCGTTGATGGCGTGTTTGCTTATACATTCCGTGTCCACAGAAGCGTCTCATCTGGATCCTCGAAAATATAATTCAATTAGCCGTTTAGCTCTCATAAATCCATCAATTCGTATGTCCCACAGACATCGCCTGCTTCGATTTGTCCCATAAGACACCTCAGAATGCCCTAGTTGCATTAGCTTGCTGGCCCGATCATGAAATCTTGCCCATCCTACTTACCTTTTCCAGCCTCTAAGCACACAACAACCATCTCATTCGTTTCCAAGCTCGTAAACAATTTCACGACCCCCGTGAACTACTCTCTCCTTTCCCTCTCCAGCACAGCCGCTATCAAGCCTTCCACCCCGAGACTCTCCACCGCTCTCACCCATCCCTACACCCCCTCTGCCGAATCATAGCACAAGTCTCACACCCACTAACCTCGCACCTCTTCACCTCCCCCCACTCTACCGCCTTAATCCTCGTCTGCAAAGCCCTCGACATCCTCATCTCTCTCGACCCATTCGCAGCCGCGAAGACAGCTAACAGCGCCGCCTCCTCCATCAACGGCGTAATGGGCTGGTCGACTCTGAATACCTCCGAGCCGAGGCGGGTGATAGCTAATAGGACCCATGCGCTGCTGGCGCTGGTGGTGTCCGCGGGGGTGCTGGTAGGCGTGGAGACCGAGGGGACGGGGGTGTTGACCAAAATGCTGTGCGCGCGCGCGAGGGACTGATCGCGGACATCGGGGTCGACGAGGAGGGCGGCGATGATGGTGCGGGAGGTGGGGATGTTCTCTGTTAGGAGGTCGGAGAGGGTGGAGAGGGAGGTAGGGGTCGCGGGGTTGAGGTGGTAGAGCATGCCATAGGGATGGGAGACGTGGATGTAGAGGGCGTGGTGGTAGTGTCCGCCGCCGACGGGGGAGAGAACGATGTAGAGCCCGCCGTTGGAGTAGTGCCCGTTCATGGTGTAGGTGCTTCTGGTGAGGTAGGTGTAGATATTATGAGAAATGGTGGAGATGGGCGTGGGAATGCGAAGGTGAGCTATTGCTGCTGGCGGTTCTGTGTGGAAGGGTTTGGATTATTTTCCATGATTTGAACAGATAGATGGCATAGATAATAAATCATTTCTGTCCCAACTGCGCCACAGGCTTGGAACTTATAATTCTCACGATGACGAAGGAGGCCGATTAAGTAGGTCGCGATGTTGGGGCTTTGAAGTCATGCGCGAGGCTGAACCAACTTGAGGCAGCACACTGCGACCAGGGAGATGTTGGAGCCAACAGGCACTGGAAAGCGACTCACACGAATGAGAAATCAAACGTGATCAAATATGTCACAAGAACCATGAGATGTTACCACCATCGCGAGGCCTGCCATCGCTCACCGAGCTGACAGTAATCATGACGCGCGCTTGGAAGAACAACCATGTTGGCTGACGCCGTTCATCCGGCAGCCGACCTGTTTGCAAAATGAACACCAAAGGCTACAGCAAAAGTGTGGAAAGTACAGTATTAGACTATTTCAATAAATGCATGCAATTTAAGTTGATAGTAGTGGCAGGAAACTATATCAATTAAAAATGACTGTAGGGCCTGAAACTGCATGCTGTGAACTGTTCATTTCACAGCAATTAGCAACTTATCACTGCAGCAAACGTCTTATTGTAGCAAACATGATGACTACCGTTTGCAAATAGTATTTTCGTTGGAGTACCTATTTATAATAGTCCCATTGCATAATGAATAACCAAAACTAACCTCTTCTATCTGCTCTCTACTGCCTGTACCTAATATCCACATAATTCTCAGGTCACATTTCAGTACCTAGTTCTAACAAGGGAGACTTTCAAATGGTAAATTCTCTATAACTTATATCATAGCAAAAACTAATTTATTTGAAGGATCTCACAATGGCAGAACTTGATGACCTTCTAAATAATCTCAAAGTGACAGAGGTTAGGGACATTTTATAGATTAATGAATCTCAGTTGAGCTGATAATGCTTCACATGATAGCCTCCGGATCCAACACCAACGACAACCCCCATCAAAATCGGGGACAAGGACTACCACCTCGAGCTGTCTGAAATACCATACTTATCAGCCTTTGCCAACTTCGAAACAAAAGCCCAAACCCAACCGAAAGAGCTTGTCCACGGTCCCATCGCCCATTTCGATGTAGCGCTGAAGGGGATCGAATCCGGCTTTCGCCAGTGCTTCCGATCCCTTCCCCCAGATCTTGCCCAACACCACGCTCTCTGCGAGACATATGAGTTCCTCTGCATTGATGTCCTTGGCGGCCAATCTCTCAACGAGATTATCGGCAGTCTGAAAACTGGTAAAAATAAACGTAAGGCCGTTTATAAACCAGTCCTGGAGAGGAAGGATGACAAGGCAAAGGCGCGCGACACAGCTTTTAAACTACTATATTTAATATTGTATGGTGAGTTTGAGGATGAGACGAAGGACAGTGCAAAGGTTTATAATGCGGTGATTTTTGTCGTCTCCAACCCAAAAACTTTCAAGTGGAGAACGAGGAAGGTGGTTCGAGCCGCGTACGAGGAGCGATTCGTTGTATCGGTGAAACAGAGGGCGGGCTTAGACAGGTGGGAGAAGGAAGATGCAGCTAAACTGGCTGTGGAAAATGATGGCGATGTGACGACGGAGGTGGAGTATGTCGATTACGGCTCTGATTATTCTGCTTTTGTCAATGAATTTTGTTAGGTACTAATAAAACGATCTATTACACAGCATATCCTATCTCATTATAAGCGTTGTAAAGGTTCTGATTAATACACCTCCCATACATGAACTTCCAACCGTATTCAACACATTCAAAGCCGATAGCACACTACCAAGGATCCCCATTCTCCCACAGCAACTGTTCTGCCGCCAATTAATCCCCGTACAATCTTTCAAACGCATCCCTTATGGCTTGAAGCCGCGCATGCTACCATCGACATATGGATGCAACAAATATGTTAGTCCCTAGCTGGACTCACAATTAGCTCCTAGGATCTGATCATCGGCAAGGGGCCCCAATCTGAACTGAAATAAAAGCCAGCTTTTCATGGTAATGCTATGGAAGAAGACATGCTTCGAAGTTAACAACTAACTAACACAAAGGAAATGAGAATTATAGTGCCGCTAAATACACCATCCAGGCAATTTGAGACAATAGACAAGCCCTCAGCTCTTCCCACCTAGCGCAAGTAGGCATTTGGACTTTCTCATCTCTCTTGTCGAAATTAGTGATGCTAGATGCGCAAGCCGATATACTTCTTTCACTGCATCTTTTGCCGGCTCGCTTGGAATTAAGCGTGCGACACGAAGCCTATCCAATACATGCTGTAGATTCCGCAATGCCAGCGGCCGGCGTTGATGGGGGTGAGGATAATGTACATGCCATCCTCGTATTTCCTGTCCATAATACTAGAATTCATGATGTGAGCACACTTATAGGTGACTGTAGTAAACCGAATCGACATCCCTCGTGGCGCAATGGCTAGCGCGTTCGACTGTTAAACAGTAATATGATTGCAATCGAGAGGTTGGTGGTTCGACCCCACCCGAGGGAGCTTCCTTTTTGCTTTTTTTTTTTTTAAAAAAAAAATCATAAAGGCTGGCTGACGATGCGGTTGAGGGAGTGAAATGCTCGATTACTTATTGTGTGCTGGTGTAGTAAGAGATTTACATAATTTAAGTGAAAGCAAGAGGAAAATTGTGATTTAATAAAAAAATTGGCTCTGGAGCGAGTCGACCTGCTGGCGTTTTGCAAAAGCTACCAAGGCTGCACTCAAGGCAGATCTGATTCGAGCGAACCGCAGAGACGTTAGACCCAACAAATATAACTTTAGAAACTAACAAACGCTCCGAGGGCCGTCATCGTGGAGCGTATGGCCACCTACAAGGCGGGCGCCTACACGAAACGCTCATATCGGCATCTCGCGAGGAAACTGTAATAGACTAATTTAGACGCTGTACTAGAACTGCACAGAGATTCAAAATTCAATTTCCGAGACCATATCTCTTGTCTACATATGACGAACGGTGTCCGATAAGTTCTTAATTTATGTTCTGTTAATTAAAATGAATTCGAATTTTCCCACAGCAACTTTTCTGCCGCTAATTCATCCTCATATAACCCTGAAAATGCATCTAACAAGGTAATAGGCCACGCGGTTTCTGGCCCAAAGTGGCCATAGATCCCCTTCGTGTACTCCCAATACTCTGGGTAAAAGCCCGCGCAGCCAAAATCGACGATGCCAGAGAGCCTCCCACGCTCGACGAGGATATTCGTCGGGCTGAAATCCGCATGCGAGAAGAATATCTCGTGGGGGTGGTCATATATGGCGGACCTTAGACTCCGCCGGTATATAATATGTTTATTGAAAGCCTCCTCGCTGTCGAACGGCCCTGCTGGGTTTGCAATTTACGTGTAACCGGCTGAGATTTTTTACCTCGCAAGTGCTATCTTCTAAGCCGTTGGTAGATTGTCCAGAAATCCAATCAGGAAGGATCTGGACTCGCCCGGTCCTGAAGGCAATAGCCGCAGTGCTGGCAAGTGTCCAAGTGTTCCTAAGCTGACTTATATCATCTGAAGGAATATCCAACCAGCTAGATAGGTGCCGTAGTTCACCCTCTGTGATAAATACGGCGAGTATCTCGCGCAACGAAGCCTAGAATCCTAATTAGAGAAACACCCAGCATTTATATAGGGAGCAACGTACCCCCGAGGGGGTTTCTAGTCCCGCGATAACATCTGTTGGGACGATGCGGACAGGCATAGTGCGACTCCAGCCAAAGACATCCCACCATAATTTCGATCGCCTCGTGATACACCAGAATCCACCGTCACGGGCCACAACTAACGACTTCGTCGCTGCTGATACCTGGGTTGGCGATTTAACTAACGAGATATTAGCTAGCCTAATTCAACAGTCTATAATAAGGCAAGTAAGGAGAGCCGAACATCGTTCTACCAGCTTTTTCCAGTCTTCAAGGAGGTTATAGAGCTCGGTTTCTACATGTATTGAATCTTTGCCGCTACGGGATGCTCGCTGGAGAACATACAACGCCGCGGCTTTGGGATCAGTCGCATCTTGCACAAAGCATGATAATAGCTTATGCTCAGGTGGGGAGAGGGTAAGAGAGGCAATCGTAGATAATGCTTTCTGCACATCTTGATCCTCCTGCATTTTGGCCTACATTGACAAGGCAAAGGAGCTGGCGGGCGTTTCTTTAAATAAAGAGGAGTATATAGTTCATGCAAATGGGCACGTCGAGAGAATGTTAGCAAATATATGCCTCTTCTGCGAGCCGGCAACAGTGGTCTATTAACTTTTATGCTACACATACACCACTGTTGAGCTACGGACCTGACAGAGATGAACGAACGTGTTTCGACCCCTAGCACTAACAATATTGCCGCCGCTAACTAACGCTAACTGTAAGACGATCGCTACAGCGGAGCAACCGCTATGAAATAGTTCACTAACAATCCAGAAACTGCAAACATATGGCTACAACATTTTAAGGATTTTGTAACACTTATTCGATTGCTATGGTTCCAAAATGGACAGTCTGGCGGCTATAACAGGGTAATAGACAGGGGTCCCATTAAGTAGTACGTATATCAGGCAAGGGACCTCACCACCAACATGTCTTGGCGCTCAGCCTCGCAGACCTTCTCACCCTCAATGCTACCCTCTCCACGTCTTCTCTGGTGCGATCAAACGAATCCCACTTTTGCACAGTAGAACAAACCCAGCGCAAACATCCATACTACAAGGTAGCACCAATACTGTTTATCCTCAAGGCCTAGCATATTCGTGTCTCCTTGGTTTCTAACCTCTCAACTGGTCCAAACGAACCAACACACCTTCGCGATGGCCCCCGTTGTTCAAATTGCGGTAGTGACAGTCGCCTCCGTAGGCCTTCTTATTGAGTTCCACGCCTTGGAGCATACAGCTAACGAATACCATCATTACAGCTCGTCATCCTTCTCACAGCACTCGCTGGGTACGCCCTCCCTCGTCCTTCATGACACCTAGCTCACAAGCGCTGACAACTCATAGCTACGCCTACACCCAAATCCGCCTCCTCTCCCTCCCCATCCCCCTCACTCTACCCGTCCTCGTCACTCTCCTCCCCATCGTCACCACCCTTATGACAGCCTACATCTCCCGCCTCCTCAGCCCTTCTAAGCTGCCCCTCTACACCACTCTCCTCACCATGCTCACCACCTACGGAACCGTCCTCGCGACATGGGCTCTCACATACCTCCCCGCAAGCTGTGGCCTCGAGGAGCGCTGGTCGGCGCTATACCGTGCCAAAGACGCAGATGCGATACGGAGAATTCAGGATCGATGGGAATGCTGTGGGTTTAATAGCGCGGTGGATCGGGCGTGGCCATTTCCACATGGGCCGCCCGGGGGTCCTGGGGCAAAGCAGTGCAGTGAAGTGTTGGGAAGAACAACGGCGTGTGGAGCGGCTTGGGGAGAGGAGGAGAGGAGGATGGCGGGGGTGTTGGTTGGGGTTGCCGTGGCGGTTTTTGTACTAAAGGTGCGTTATTCTTGTGGTGCTGTCGGACGAGAAATCTGGCCTGTCGAGACTGTCCACTTGTAGTTGTTGTGCGGCGGCTTGCTAACTGTTTCAGATGGTTGTGCTGGGCGCGCAAATGAGGAGCACCCCATGGACTCGACCTGCATGGATGCGTTACCTGGGCGGTGCCGAGCCTGGTGATCTCGAGGATTCACGGGGCGGTCAAGAGAGCGAGAGGCTGTTGATTGGCGAGGGCGCGAGAGTGGAGGAGTATCATGATGAGGAAGATGTAGATGGTACTCTTCGTGGAACGGATGCGGATGCGGAGGCGCAGAACCGCCCGAGGCTTGAGCCGTCGGGACTGACGGGAGACGGGGCGCAGTGGCGGGAGTGAATGGCGGGAGTGAGAGGGGAACTGGATGGGGATATAGGACTGATGAACGGATACACTTACATTCCGGGGCCTCTATCTTGTTCTCTCAATGTCCATCTCTCCATTCTCATCTCTTTAGAGGCAGATGGCTATCCAGATTCGTCCCACTCAACTGCATCCCGCTCCTCGTTCGCACCTTACCTTGGGTCATTGTTCGAGCCTTCACTGGAATACTCGTTCGTGCCTTCCCTGAGACCCTCATCCGCGCCTTCCCTGAGCACCTCGTTCGCACCTTCCCTAAGTTCTCCGTTCCTGCCTTCCGTGAACTCTTGGTTCGAACCCACCTGTCACTATGTCTCTCCTCGGCTCCATCTTCCTTTGCCACCAGCTGACCTCTTCAGCTGTTCAGATCTCAAAGCAAGGGGCAGCGATTTTACAGCGCCAAAAAGAACAGCCGCATTACCAAGCACCAAATATCGACTTGTGTGCAAAAGAGCAACAGCGCAGAATTCCATGACCAAGCACCAAGCATCGGCTCACGTGAAATGAGAACCCCTTTGTCCTCCGTACCACAGCCGTCTCTTATTCCGCAAACAAACAGGGGGCTTGGTACCAGGAAACTAAACTTCTATGCAGCTCACCTTGCCAACTCTCTGTACGACACATACATAGCGCCCGTTCGGCGGATACGCAAATAGACTCAATACTCTCGGCGGATCTGAGCTCATCTCATACTCCCGAGTCGCACAGTCCCGCGTGGCCGTATCACCACGCGTTCATCCACCATTCCTTCGGGCGCACCTCACACCACCGCCTAAGCCACACAGATAGCATCGCACCGTGAGCAAGCGCGGCAATCGCCACCTCCCGCAAGTCCATGGTATCAGCGCAGCTCCAACGCAGCTCCTGCGGGGAGGTCCGGAATGCGGGGAAGTGATAGAGGTCGCACAATGTCAATAGGGTGTGGTGGGCGTGGTGGTGGTGATAGGGGTGTGGGAGGTACTGATATGATAAGGCGGCGTTGGGGGAGATAGGGGCGGAGCGCCGATTCGCCGGTGCGTGGGGTGGCGGTCTGTGGCGGTTCGGTGGCAGGGGGTGCTGGTGGCACGAGCCGAGGTTTGTGTGTGCATGGGGAGACTTCATTTCGGTGCGTCGCGTTTTATTGTTCTATCGTCCCTTTAATTGTTTAATTGTTTAATTGTCTTGTTTATTTTATTTTATTTATTTTCGTTTATTTCGGCGTTGCCGGCTACGACGGGGAAGGTGGCGGCCACTTACATTGGCTGGTACAGTACACGGCATTGAATTTCGGCAGTAGCGATCATGGTTATGGGGTTTAAAGGGCTTTCTACCGCAACATGGGAAAGTTTGTACGCACATATACGGAATACGTATGAATCATCATCCCCCACGTTGCCGCCCTCCCTTACTTACATTTGTATCTACCGATCCAGGTACAAGTAAACCCATAACGTACACTCTATTTTCCTCTTATATCTTGATCTATTCCCGATCGTCTCTTCTACTATTCCCGTTCATCTCTCTTATCTTTTCTCATCTCCACTCTCCACACTAAACGCGTACTTTCCGGCTTCCACACTATTTTCTCACTATCCTCTTACTATTTTCGGACTACTTCCATACCGCCTTCTAACTGGCCTTGGAACGCGGTCTGGTATCCATTGGCTTGTGGTTCTCGCGTGCCTGCTCCCCGCACTTAAACATCCTAGCTGACCCTATTTGACCCTAGTACTCCTAGTTGACCAGATCCTCACCGAATCTCACCCGAAGAAGCCCGTACTAAAGCACTAGCTTTACTAGTTGTATCATTTAATTCGACTTAATACCTCTTCAGGGTTAGTCTTATCTCATGTCAGAAGAAATCTAAAAGCTTTTTCGTGCATAACCTTTTGCAGGACCCCTCCTGTGCGTGGTAAGTCATTTCCAATCCCAATTTCATGGGCTGCATAAGATCGAGATAAGGCACCTCGGCCGGAACCGTCGCGAGAAACTTCTTTTAAGACTCTCTGTACTCATGGCCGCATGAACCGCGATTGCTTCTCTCTTCTCATACGCGCCGGATATTCATAGTCGCGTCCGTCGAGTGCCAGTCCTCAGACGCTGACTTTCTACATAAGCAGCCGTCTTCCCTTCCATAGGCACTGGGATCTTGCACTTCAGAGTTTGCACCGGACAGCTTCTCAGACGCACCACTTCCAACATGAAGGACTACGGGAAGATCATCAATGATCGCGTTGCGAACAGCATCGTCGGTCGCCGCTTCCGCCTTGAGGGTTCGGGACATGTGAGTACCGGATCTCTGCGCCTGCGCCGCTTGAATCTAACACCGCGCAGCGCTATGAGAGGAAAGACTCGCGCTTCCTGACTGAGGTCAGAGCCGGCCTGGCGACCTTCTTCGCCATGGCCTACATTATCTCGGTACGCCCCTCTACAGCCCTCTTCGGAGCGGCGACTTACGGCGTTTAGGTCAATTCCACCATCCTCACCGACAGCGGCGGCCCCTGCGAGTGCCCCGCAGGCATGACGAGTTGCGACGACGACCCAAGCTACAATTCCTGTCTTGCGATCATCCACCGCGACTTCGTCACCGGAACCGCTGCCATCGCTGCCCTCACCTCCGTCATGATGGGACTCTGCGCGAACATGCCGATTGCCCTGGCGCCTGGTATGGGTCTGAACGCCTACTTCACATACACGGTCGTCGGCTTCCACGGATCGGGACCTGTCAAATATAACCTCGCGCTTACTGCAGTTTTTGTCGAGGGGCTGGTGTTTGTGGGACTCTCGGTGCTGGGAATGCGCCAATGGCTCGCGAGATCGATTCCAGCTTCCATAAAACTGGCCTCGTCTGTCGGCATTGGACTTTACTTGAGTAAGTACCTTCGGCACCTGAGGCCGAGACAGCGGATGCTAATTTATCAGCTATTATCGGCCTGGGCTACAGCGCCGGAATCGGCCTCATCACTGGCGCGACGGACACACCTGTTGAGCTCGCTGGTTGCGTTGCGTCCGCAATGGTGGATGGTGTCTGCCCAAGCTCTACGAAGATGCGCTCTCCTACTATGTGGATCGGGATATTCTGCGGCGGCATGCTCACTGCCATCCTACTAATGTATAAAGTTAAGGGCGCGATTATTGCTGGTATTGCTCTCGTCGCGATCACCTCCTGGCCCCGCAACTCGGCTGTCACGTACTTCCCCCACACGGATGCGGGAGATGAGATGTTCGACTTCTTCAAACAAGTGGTCACATTCCATCCTATCGAGAAGACGCTTAATGTCCTACACTGGAACCTGAAGGGTGCTAGTGGGCAGTTTGGCCTTGCCTTCATCACTTTCCTCTATGTTGATATTATGGACTGTACCGGAACGCTGTACTCCATGGCTCATCTTGCCGGTGCGATTGATCCCGTTACCCAGGATTTTGAAGGCTCTGCAGTAGCCTATATGGTCGACGGTAAGCCCTCCCACTCTCCATACACTACATATACTAATTTATCCAGCCTTCGGCATCACTATCGGCTCCCTCTTCGGTCTTTCGCCCGTAACCGCCTTCATCGAATCCGGTGCCGGCATCTCCGAAGGCGGCAAGACTGGCATCACCGCCATCGTCTCGGGCATCTGCTTCTTCATCTCCATCTTCTTCGCCCCGATCTTCGCCTCTATCCCGCCCTGGGCCACCGGCTGCACCCTCGTTATCGTCGGCGCCATGATGTGCAAGGCCGCTGCCGCAATCAACTGGCGCTACCCTGGTGACTCCATCCCCGCGTTCGTCACCCTCGCCGTCATGCCCTTCACCTACTCTATTGCCTACGGCCTCATCGGTGGCATCGTCACTTACGCCATCCTCAACACCACCGTCTGGATCATCGAGAAGATCTCAGGCGGCCGCTGTGTCCCACCCGGAAAGATGCACAAGGAGCCCTGGACGTACAAGCTCGTTGGAGGCTTACTGCCGCCGTGGGTCGTGCGCGCCGCCCGTGGCAAGCGCGATTTCTGGCGCGAGGATGATGAGGTGGTGGAGATGACTACGGTGCGCAGCAGCAACAGCAGCTCCCGGGCGAAGGGCGAGAATGTCCTTGATGCCACGACGCCCGATGCGGAGGTGTCAACTGAGAAGGGCGAGGCGTATAGGGATACCGAGACGACGACGCATGGTCATGCGTTGTAGTTTCTCTCTCTTTCTGTTCCTTCCAGGATCACAACTCTATAAGCGTACTCTGCTTGGCTCATCTCTCAACTCATCTTCCGAGATGGGCTGAGCAGATCGCTAAAACGGCCCCCCGTTTTTGCGGAGCCACACGTATATCGTAGAAGCGGCCCGCCGGGTTTGGTGTCCGACTGGGAATTCGGTTGTTTTTTTGTGTTTTCGCCTTTTTGTCATGTTACGTATTGCGCTGGAAGGGATTCATGTTCGATATGCACTGTTTTGCTGGCCCCAGGGGGGTATATAGCTTGTACTCGTACGCATTCTCTGCACATATTGACTATTTAATGAAGATTTCTATGTGATGAATGGTTTTTGAGTTTTCATCGATTGTGTTTTCTACCTAACTCGCATATTCCTCACCTTGCCCTTATTTCTCTCATCCCTCGCTCCTTCTAATGCTAATCCACCAACCCTCCCTCCTTCGAGTATACCCGCGCTCCCCTCGCTCTTTTCCAATCATATGCCCCGTCCCCGGAATAAATAACTCGGAGTTAATAGCTGTATCTACGCAGATAAATGCGAATAACACACCTCAGGAGGTCCTCGATGTCCATCTGACTAGTATAGTATACTATCACCACTACGAGCCTGAGATGGTGACCATACCCAAAGCAGGTGAGAATCAGCTCTGGCGTTGAAAGAGGTAAGGTCTCAGACGTCAAAGTGAAAATCGCCAGATCGCCAGCGGCACCGCGCTAGACCCCGCCGGCTGCGTGGGCACAATAACCCCACTTCGCTGTACCCGACCCCGCCGAGAACCGTGCGAAACAACATCGCAGCATCACACAACGACCACTACAACCAGAACACCGACACATACCAACAGCCAATCCACAGCCCACCTACGCATTACGACAACCTCAACGGCCACAGCACCCACCATGTCCTCCCCCGACCTCGCCGACCTCCTCCCCTCCTCCTACAAATCCCTCATCACCAGCTGGCTCGCCGAAGACTGCCCCTCCCTCGACCCCGCCGGCTACGTCGTCGGCTCCTCCCCCCGCACCGCCACCCTCTTCGCCAAATCGAACGGCATCCTCGCCGGCGTCCCCTTCTTCACCGAAGTCTTCACCCAATGCGGCTGTACCGTGGAGTGGCACCTGTCCGAGGGCGCCGCTGTCGCGCCCACGCCCGGGAACCCCATCCGCGTCGCGACCGTGTCGGGGCCGACGAGGCAGCTCCTGCTGGGCGAGCGCGTGGCGCTGAATGCGCTGGCGAGGTGCTCGGGTGTTGCGACGGCGAGTAACGAGATGGTGGAGCTGGTGCGGGGCGCGGGATACACGGGAATACTTGCTGGGACGCGCAAGACGACGCCGGGGTTCCGGGTGGTGGAGAAGTATGGGATGCTTGTTGGTGGGGCGGATGCGCATAGACATGATCTGTCGAGCATGATTATGCTGAAGGATAACCATATTTGGGCGCGGGGGAGTATAACGGAGGCGGTGAAGGCGGCGCGGAAGGTGGGCGGGTTCGCACTTAAGATCGAGGTGGAGGTTGATAGTGAGGAGGGCGCGGATGAGGCGATTGAGGCAGGTGCGGATGTGGTGATGCTGGATAACTTTGGGGGTGAAGGATTGAAGGTTGCGGCGAAGGCGATACGGGGAAGGTGGGAGGGGAGGAAGGGGGTCCTACTGGAGTGCAGTGGGGGACTGACAAGAGAGAATGTGAGGGAGTATGTGTGTAATGGTAAGATGGGCTTGTTGTGCTTTGGATGTGGAGTTTTGGCTAACGGAAGCAGATATCGATATCATCTCGACGAGCGCGATTCACCAGGGCGTGCCGCACGTGGATTTCTCTCTCAAAATAGATCACTAGAGCATGATAATTTGAGACTCCTGTATATTCTATTTCCTGCTTACTGTGTAGTGTATTTGCCCTATATACGATTTTATAAATTGGATGTAAATCACGATATCAATTGCTAACCGTAGAATCCGAAGGTATCATGGTGACACTACTTGTGTCGTCAATGGCGACCCAATGGAAGGGAAGTCGTCGGGATAGAGTTCGTCCGAACATGCCGATCTATATTCTCTACTAACTCTGTATAGAGTAACTTACGCTAACTTGCCTTGCATTCTTCCTACAATATCACTCATCTAGAAGACGACCAACATCGACGTTTCGTGGAGATAATTTGCTAAAGTCCGTAGGTCCCTGTTAAACCCGCTCCCAAGCGACCACATATGAGACCTGATTGATATAAATCTCACAGAATTCCTGCCCCAATCCAATTGCAAAGAAACAAGCTTCAAGACCAGAAAGTCCAATACTATCTACCTCACAATCCCAATATACTCTCGGCCATCAACATGTCCCCAACCAACACTGCAGCCTGGCTGAACGCTGAAAAAGCCACCTCCCTCACTGTCGGCCCCGCGCCCTATACCTCTCCCTCCCCTACAGAATTCGTCGTCCGCAATCATGCACTCGGAATCAACCTCGTCGACTGGGCTATACAAGGCATGGGCTCAGACCTCTTCGCCTGGCTCCAGTACCCCCACATTCTTGGCTCTGACGTCGCTGGTGAAGTGGTTGAGGTAGGCTCCTCAATCACTCGCTTTAAACCCGGCGACCGTGTCATCGGCCTCGCCATGGGCCTCACCTCCGGGCACACCCATGGAGCATTCCAGGCCTACTCCCTCCTGTCTGAGAACTTGACATCCGCCATCCCCAACTCAGTCAGCTACACCCAAGCTGCCGTCATCCCGCTTGCCATCTCCACCGCCGCCTGCGGCCTCTTCCAGAAAGACTACCTTGGGCTTCAGCACCCAACCGTGCCACCGAAGCCAACGGGCGAGACTCTCCTCATCTGGGGCGGCGCCACCAGCGTTGGCTGCAACGCCATCCAGCTCGCCGTCGCGGCGGGGTACGAGGTCATCAGCACGAGCTCGCCGAAGAACTTTGACTACCTGCGCGGGCTCGGCGCGAGCGCCGTGTTCGACTACGCCAGCCCGACCGTGACGGCAGATATTCTCGCTGCGTTTAAAGGCAAGAAGTCCGCAGGTGCTGTGGCGATCGGTGGAGTCGACCCAGCCGTGAACAACGGCATAGCGAAGGCGTGCTTGGATGTCGTGGACGGGAGCGAGGGCCGCAAGTTCGTGGCTATGGCGGTGCATTTTGATCCTAAGCAGTTGCCTGAGGGCGTGGGCGCGAAGTTTATCTTTGGGAGCGACCTGAAGGATAATGAGGTTGGACCAGCGGTGTTTGAGCATTTCTTACCCAAGGCACTGGAGGAAGGCGTGTTTCGATGTGCGCCGGAGCCATTGGTGGGAGGACAGGGATTGGAGAGCATTCAGGGGGCGTTTGCACTTGGTCAGAAGGGAGTGTCGGCGCAGAAGGTTGTCGTTACCCTGTGAAGACTGGGAGGGCAAATGGAGCCTTACAATGACGGGTTCGGCGTAATGAGGAGAAAGATTGGAGTGACGAACACGCCAGCTATGGCAAACTGTAGGGGCTGCGATTTTACCTACAAATTATAGTGTACACAGCACGAACTGATTCTATCTGTCCTACAAAGGAAGTTCCACCAATCTATCATTGTACTCTATAGACACTATAGAAACAGGTTAGCAAACACTTCTTATCTTCGCGCGGCCCTCAAAAAAAGGAATGTGTAAACTCACTCATAAACAAATTCCCACGTATTCTTCACCCCACTCCCCACCCACAGCCCAAAGTTCACCTTCTCCGCATACCGATCATCTGCCGTCTCCATTCTCAAAGAAAGCCGAAACTGGTACCTCCTCGGGTCCACCCCCTCCTGACACCCGGGACGCATCTGCTTCAACACGTCCACCGGCCCTGTCCTGGTCGCCTCTACTTTTACCGCTATCATCGCCGGCGGCTCGTCAAGCGTCTGCACGAGGTAGTCCATCGTCAATTCTGAGACGTAGGATGGGTTATGGACTTTATGCACCATATGTCCACCCGGCTGCATTGACGCGTCAGCCCTGAGCTCTTCCCTCTTCTCTCACTCACCCCACTACAACATCATGCAAGCTGCAACACGAAAATGGAAAGGGAAAGGCAAAAAGAAATTAAAACCCACAACAATAGTCCCCGATCCAAAAGGCCCCGAATACGTGCCCCCGCTAATAGAAATCCAATTCTTGATCTCCGCACTCGAAGTCCCAAGCCGCACAGCCGGATCATGGATAACGCTCATCCGGAAATCAAACTTGAGCACTGGGACCGGCAGCGAGATTGCCGGGTACGGAAAGAGGGGCTGGGTTTCTACGCGCGGGGATCTGGCGCGGGGTTAGTTGGTTCTTTGGGGGGGGGGGGACGGAGGCTCACTCGTCTTCGGAAGCGGGGGTCGTGTCGTTCTCTTTGGTCCTCTCGGGGCCCCAGGGTGCGAAGCGATTCATCCCGTTTGGGCCGGAGCGGACGAAGACATCGGCGCTGTCAACGGTCCAGCTGTCGAGCGCTGTGGGAGGGCATTCAGGGGCAGTGTTCGCCTGAGGCTTTGGGAGGGGGTTCGTGGTGCTTTCTGTGGTGGGTGCGGTGGGCCAGGGGTTATCGACCATATGGGTTCCGAAGGGGTAGTTTTCCATGGTTGCCTCGAGGTGTAATGGAGGGTTTTTGATCCCCTAACTGTTTGGTAGAGAAAAGGAATGCAACGTGGCTCACCGAAGAGCAATATCCCTCATCCCTTCTGTGGCTTTGACTTTATCATATAAGTTTTATAGATACAGTATGCCGTAATATAATGCTGCCTAATGACTCAGCACTAACTAGCTGCCCCGGGATCCTGGGAGGGTGAATGGGTAGATTGTTGAGAGCTTGATATTGGGGTATGTGGGCACTAACTTCCACCCCGGCGCTAAGCCCTGCAGCCAAGAGAACCAGCATTGATCTCAACGTTTTTGTTTCATACAGCTCCTTATAGCATATCCAGCTTTATGGAGACTCAAATACAACTACACAACTTATGCTCTTAGTGAGACGTAGAACATATGGTGGTAAGTTACCAAGCCGGTAATCTGGCGTACGTGATTGAAACAGTGAACCGAGGTGAGAGTGAATATTATTTTACGTCAAAAGTAGAGGCAATGAGAGCTGGACTAAAAAGAGCAGTGTGATTTTATGCGCGTACCCATTTGCGTAACTTATTCATCTTTAGTATAATACCTTTAACAAAGAATCCAAAAGCCGCTAATATGTCCACCCCAACTCCCCTTGCAGCCTTTCACATCAAACAGCTCCTGGGAGCATTTGATTTCTCGTTTGCACTAAGACTCCATTATTTTTGTGGCAGTCCTCAACTCATCGGATTCCACACAAGAGTTTTTCTGAATATACATCAATATCATGAGTGCACCTTCAGTTCTTTTTCCCGTTTGTGCAAACTGGACTCCTACTTCAGCTCCATGCAAGAAACTCGGGAATAAAGCGTGTACAAGTTGCAAACTTGTTGTGGTAAGCGCCCCTCACCTCACCCTCAGTAATCGGCGATACTTATCATAAACTAACACACATTAGTATTGTTCTGTAAACTGTCAAAAAGCTCACTGGGCCGACCATAAGAAGCATTGCAAGTCTCCTATGATTAAGGATAAATGGAGACCGGCATATTACCTTGAAGGCCGCACACCCGCGTGGGAGATCGGAGCAGCTGCTTCAAACCTTCACAACCCATTTGGAGGCGAAAAATATCTGTGGGGAAATACGCCAGCTTTAGATGTTTTGAAGCTAGAGCAGAACGAAGGCCTTGGCTATGCAGACGATATCGCGTTGCTATTTGCAGGTAAATCTTACATCTCAGTTGTACTGCACACACTGACGCTCTGTAGCCTCAGGGGATTTACGCCATGTTGTGAAGACAATTGCAAATATCCCAGATGCGATGACTCAACAGTTCAGAGTCACTATGAATGACCGAGAGTTTGAAGTGGTTGCGCGAAACGCTATTCTGCTACTTCTAGCTCTTACTTCTCAAGACTCTACAAACCACAGTGAGGCTGGGGAGGCCAATACACCATCAGACATCGCAGAGGCATTGATTCATGTTTGGTACTCCGCATCAATCCCCTCAAGTGTTTTATCTCTCCTTCAAAGCAGAGTAAAACCCTTGATCGTGGAGCTGTGTAGCCGAATCGCAGATAGGCCAGAAAATGCTGTCCTAGCGAAAACCTGGAAGTTCTCAACTGGCCAAACTCTTCGCCTTGTACTGAAGAAGACGGACTGGCTTAGGCTTCAAGAATTCTGTGATGTACCAGATGGCATGACACCTGAGGATGCCACGCGGATTCGCACAGCTGTGACACTTGCCCCTGAAAGGGCTGACTATCGGGATCGATGGTATTATAAGGACGCATGTCCATCCATGCGAATTGCCAAGCAACGATTTCGAGAGGATGGATTGCTATTGCCATTTGGACATCCACGCACTGCCTTTAATGTGCCAAACCCGTAAGTGTTTAGTATCCCTTAATATGTTTAATAAACACTAACCTTCACGGTTCAGAACGTTGTTTTCTAATTCCAAGAGCTGGTTAATGAGTGACAAAGCTGACCCCTCTGCCGGATGGCCAACCTTTGATGTTAAACAAACATCATCCCCTGCAGCCGAAGACTGGTACGGCAAATTGTTCGTTTTTCTACACAAGGTGTTGAAAAACTTTCTTGGTCACCTTAAGGAAACCCGGGTCAGCTTCGATATTTATAACGTCGACGCAAAAGATCTGCCCCTCAATCTCAAACAGGGCATATACTCAAGGATAGAGGTACGTTATTAGATATTGACTTCACTCGCTCATACTAATCTAGTACAAGGTGGCCAATATTTGCGATTTTGGTTATCTCGGAATCCGCAATACGCTTGATCCGTTGCTTCCACTTCTACAATTGCCGCGAGAGAACCCTCATGCTACATTTATCACTACCTTTATCAACGCAGTTAAAGAGGTGGTTAAAATGGGAAATTCAAATGATGGGTTGGGCGATCTGGGCCGTATCACTAACTACCTTCCGTTCCAGCTGCTTCCTCCGCTACTAAGAAGTAGTCCCGATATACTGAGGGTGTGGGATGCGCACGATTTAGTCGCCGATGTGGACAAATATTTCGAAAGGTAATTCATAATTAGGACAAACGCTGCACTGAAGCTGATTATATATTAGATACATGGCGTTTTTCAGGTTTAAGCAAATTTCTGCTGACTTCAACGTTGAGATGAAGGCGGTTCACACCATCGTTGAAAAGTGGCCAACCCGGCTAAAGCTTCAACTTGGAGAAAAGGGAGACAAAGAAGAGTTTCTTACGCTTTTGGGGTCTAGCTTCACAGGCACCGAGCGTTACGTGGAATGGAGGAGAGTTGGGTAGGGAATCGTAACGACATGGCTCAGTAGCTGACGTCGCGATGGTTGAGGAGAGGTGATGTGGGATCGCACATCACCGTGTTGTAATGATAGAGTCGATGACTGATAAACTGCGATTTGGCATCCTGTTGCAATGGTACACACCAACAGCAACTGAATTGATGGTATTACAGAAGTTTCTCCTATAAAATCTATAACTATCCGTGATCTACACAGTGTCAAAGTAAGCTATCTCTCAAAGCTCACATTTCCTCCCTCCACCTCCGCCGGAGTCCCAAATCGACCCCTAAATCACCTCCCACCACCCCAATCTCCCCACACTCTCCCCCGCTCCCCTAACAACACACAGTCTCTCGCTCCTCGTCCCTTTCCACTTCCCTCCACCCCTCACACCGCCCACAAGCCTTTCCGCACCCAGCGATCCAACCCCTGTCCCCGCCCCAGCAGCGAGGTTGAAATTCCCCGTTGTCACAAACCCAATCAGGTCCTCCTCACCTGGCACAAGTGGGTGCGCGCGCTCCGGCACCGGAGGCGGGTAGGGTAGAGGAGGGCACTGGACGAGCTCCTGCGCGAGCGCGCGGGAGCGGTCTGCGGGGGTAGCGGTGGGAGGGAGTTTGGTGGCACGTGGGTTGGTAGGTTTAGCTTTTCCGGGTTTCTTTCTGGTGGTGGGGACGAGCGCGAGCCAGGAGGCGCGGATATCGGCAGGAGTGGCAGATGTCGAGGGAGTGGTGGTAACGGCGGTGCTTGAGGTAGCCTGGTCGTTCGGTGCTGTCTCGGCGGGAGTTGCGGAGACGAGAGGGAGACGGTAGATGCGCGCGCAAGGCTGAGGTACGCCGCGGGAAAAGAGTGTTACGCGGACGGTAGCCACCGAAGCGCTTGGGATCTCCAGTTTGGGATCTGAGAGAAGAGCTTCAAACTCCTTCGAGTTAATCTGTTGGATCGGAGCTGACTTGGTCTTCGTTTCCGGGACTGCGTCTGTTTGTTTATCAGTGCTCAAAGTCGCCTTTACATCTTCCATTTCGTCCTGTGCTTCCAATCCCATCAACCTCTCGAAATCACAGGCCCATCCAACACCAATCTCTCCCACGCGCCCAGCGCCCAGGTCCAAGGTTTTCCATGAAACCTTCTTTCCTTTCGGCCGCGCATCCCACTCCTTCTTCCTCCTCGCCCTTTCCCTCTCCTCCCACGCCCAGCCGGCATTAGTCCCTGGGAAGTCACCCGGGAACCAGGGAACCCCGCGCTCGAACCGTATTTGCCGCAGCTCCTGCAGACCCGCAAAGCGTGGATTGCCGCCACATGAGAGCGGGAAGTGCAGCAGTGGATACCAGATCGCAGAGATGCATTTCCAGGGCGCAAGAAGCGTCCAGGTGCCTTGCGCGGAGGATGAGGCGGACGTTCGGGATGGGTAGAGAAGTATTGGGATGGCGGGGTCGTTTGGTGTGAGTGGTGGGAAGGCGCCGGGGGATGCGAGAGATTTGCGGCGGTTTAAAGCTTTCTGGGAGGGGAGTCGGGTTGCTTTGTATCGGCTGTCTCGGTCGAATAGTGATGGTGATGGAGAAAGGTCGTCGACGGGCCAGGTGGCGAGGGTTTGGAGAAGCGCGAATGCTGCCTCTTCATCGTTTGGTTTCGGGAGGTCTACCTTTCGAGGTGGGTAACGTAGTCGGGGGTCCAGTATTGAGAACGAGAGAAGGGCATTAGGTGGCAATGATGCGGCATTGGTTACGCCCGCCAATGACTTGAACACGCTCCCATGCTCTGCTGCCTTTTTATCAAAACAATGTAAAGTCCCTATCAGGGCTTCTGTCGAACTTGGCCCCGTAAGCTCTATACTTCCAATATCGAATCGCAGATCTTCCACGTGCACAATGGGATATTGCATTTTTGACACACGGAGGACCTCATCCCACAGCTCTAGAAACGCAGCTGGATGTATGCGTATGAACAGTCGGCGGCGTGGTAATTTTTTAGCCTTCTTCGATGTGTCGGTCTGTATTCCCTCGGCCTCTGTTGCAGGTGGAGCAGGGTACCAGATAATGGTCGCGGGCCCAATTTGCTTCCGCTGCGCCTGATCGGCTCGACTCAGTAGACCACTCCAAGTTCTCCTTCCCTCCCTCCATTTTTCTGCCTTCTTTCCGTCCAAGTCAACACCCAATGCTTTCAATACTCTCTCCAAAGCTTCAGCGGTGCCCTCGACGCCAATCGTACTCATATAACTCATATCCCAAGCCAGAGCGCCCCTCTCCCCACCAGCCCTATGTGTAGGCCTATAACACTTCTGCGTCGGCGTAATCGGCAACGCAAACCTCCACAGCGGATCCCCCGGCGCCGTCATAGTCGCCCTCTTCGCATGGTACATATGCGTCGGTAACCAGCTTTTATGAATCTGCCTCTTTCTGAACTTCGACGCCGGCCTTGGCGGGCGCTTCAGTGTTCCCGTCGCAGCCTTCGGCCTCGCTTTCCTCCCTAGTATCCCACCCGTTGTCTCCGCCCCATCTCCCTTCTTTTTCCCCTCCTTCTTCGCCCTCGTCGCCGCAACAAGCATCCTCATTCTTGCCAACCCCTCCTTCCTCACCCTCCCCCTTGCTGTCCCCGGCCTCCGCCGCCGCGCAACAACAGTCGGCGTATTATCTTCCTTCATCTCCCGCTTCGCCCGCCGCGCCAATCGCTTCGGTACCCTCTTCGCATTGTGGCTCGCTGTCCGCCGCCGCATCTCCCATGGCACCTGCTGGAACGCCCGCTGCGTCAGCGCGCCCTTCGCGCGCCGCATGCCATCTTCCAGGGCGGAGATCTCAAATTCGCGCGCCTTCAGGAAGGAGGCGAGGTTTAACTCGCCGGCGGAGAGGGAGGGGTCGGAGGCCTGGGTGAGGATCTGTCGCGCGTGGAAAGTCTTTTGGCGCTTGGGGACGCGGGAGGTGTTGGGCTTGTGGTTCGGGTTTGAGTGGCCATCTTTGCGTTTTGTGGGCTTGCCTGGAGCTTGATTCGGCTTTGGGGGGTCTCCTGGCGCCATTGGAGGGTTGGTGGAGCTGGGGTTGCTCGTGGTTTGGGTTGTTCGGGGAGGGCAAAAAGTTAATGTCAATTGGGGAACGCGACAGGATCTAATCTAATCTTATCTCTAACAAATCCAACACAACACCATCACCCGGACACGGAGGCAACGAATTGTTATATGAATTCTTGTAGAATTATATCCACTAAAAATACATGACGGATTCAAGTGATACTGCCAGTGCTGTCTAAAATTGCAAAAGAGGCTTTGCGGAGATTATAATACTACCCGCATGGAAAGAGAAGTGTTCATAGATTAGATGCGAAGAGTAGATAATGTTTTCAAGGTAGAGAGAGGATGGTATACTGGTATCGTTGAAGTGATGTAGATGTTGGGGAATAGAAGTGGGCGTGGCTTAGGTTTTGAACTGCTTTCTTACTCGTCTTGGCAACTATAATGTTAAAGCCAACCATTAGAAACTAAGGCAATAAGAAGCTAGGTTAGTCGCTGAAAGTAAATTTTTGTAGATGGGTGACGATGCAAGTACGGAATTAGAATAGGCTTTGAGAAACGAATTACTCATGTTAGCAACTCCTGATTAGTTCAGGCAGCTTAGTAAACTATTGTAGACAAAGCCTTACTTGCACTCTCAACTCTAGCATCTACCTCCCTGGCATCTGTTCCACATAACCCCATCCATCAGCTCTCTCTTTCTCTAACCCGAAGTGAGAGACTCGCCCATAACCCTCATGTGCTTTTTTCGACACCTCTAGTGTATGAAGATATCCATCCCTAACAGCTAGCCGTAACATCTCACCTTCCCCTACATTTCCTCTACTACTTTTTAGTTACTTGGCTTTCTTTCGGTGCAACTTCTTCGGTCTCATCCTCGTCGTCAGTGTCCTCAGTCAGCTGCTTGATGAGCTTAAATGCCTCTTCAGGTCCAATAGATGGGCGTGTATGCTCTATTCTGTTTTAGCGGCCTATTTCCCATCTAGGTTGGCACATAACTCACTTGGCGGAGGGTACTTCTTTTTAAACGTCTCGCCATCCATGTTTAGCATCTGGTCCATGATGAGGCAATATTGCTCCCTTGGTTCAGACACATGATCGAACCCATCGCCAGATTCCTCATCAGCCTTTTTCGTTTCTGATTTGCGGTGACCATGGTCCTTGCTAGTGGTAGGGTTGGGGGGCTTGTTTTTAGCATCGTCATCATTGCTTAGAGGCACCTGGTCGGCATTGTTGCCACTATCGGGGGGCGTGTTCTTCTCCATCACTGTTGAGAGGGAAGGAACAATTCAACAAGGAATGTTAAGAGCGAAGGCCAAAAGTTAGCATGCTAGCCATTATATAGCGACTATGACTCCTCGAGAAAGCTAATTTAGTATGTGCTATAGTGCCTGCTTTAAAAGTTAAGGTTGGCGTGGTTTATCGTACGTTATATTAGCTTAAACTAGAGTGGGATGATGTGTTTTCTAGTTACGGGGTCCAAAATTGTTGTAAACACTAGCAATAACCTCCGAACGATCTTCCCTCGTGAGAAGCCGAGATGCTGTGGACTCGCCCCAACTCCCCCAGCGTCGTTTTTCCGCACTTCTAGACATCCATCACCAACATCCAGAACAACGATCTTGATCACCAACATCTAGAACAACGATCTTGATCAGTAACATCCAGAACAACGATCTTCATCACCAACATCCAGAACAACGATCTTCATCACCAACATCCAGCACAATGATCTTCATCCCCAATCGCCTACCTCCCTTCAAATCGCGTCTATATTTTTCTCTCATGTCTCTCCCTCCTAACACCCTCAACACTAATAGGTATGTTGCTCTATTTCCATGACTCTACGCTGCGAGGCAGCCCCGCGCATTCATAAAGGATAGTCTATAATGGTATTGTCGGTGGGTGGAATGAAATGCAACAATAAAGTAGGCGTTGAGAATAGTAGCAACGACGACACTCGGGTCCACAGCATAACTGTAATGACAGCATACTTAAAATAAACAGTAAGAACCGTAGCAACACCTACCCAACAACCGTTCCTGTATATACAGACATTTCGAGTCAGGCACGGGGTGAAGCTCAGACACAAAGTCGCTCCAAAAAAAAAAAGGGGGGGGGGGGGGGGGGGGTACCAAAATCACACAGGAGTGGGTATTTTCTAATACCCACTGCGTTAAGCCTAATACTACGCCGTCGTGTTAAGCTCAGCAGGAAGAAATTAAGGGATTTTCTCGCTGAGCTTGATAGGCCGTCGTATCGAGCTCAGCAAAAAAGGAATCAAGGGGTTTTCTCGCTGAGCTCGATACGACGACATAGGGGTTAGGCTTAACGGAGTGCGTAGGGTACTTATACGTTTGCGCTGGGCATAGATGCCACGGGCCAATCAAGCGCTGAGTGCTCCTGCTCTTTCACCGAAGGGGGGCCTGGGATAAGTGGTAGAATTATATTTATAGTAGAGAAGAGTATCCTCTGTTGTACGTGGCACTGCGTTAAGCCTAAATCCGAGCCTAACGACGAAGGAAATGTCTCACGTAAGACCTGACTCACACCATACTGTAGATCCGTGCATTGCGACGTCTAGATTCTGCCTTCGGCGGTAATATTTAAGCTTCCGTGCCAAAGTCCGAACCCACCCACCCAGCGTCCTACCAAGCCACTTAAGTCCGACGGCAAATGCCATCAGATATTAAGCGATTAATAATGTGCCGATCTTGATGACACCATTGGGCCCAACGTGGCTAATTAAGCGTTTGAGATGCTTGTCTATCAGAGCGCGCGCACTCGTTAATCTGACAGCTACGTCAACCGTATCCGCCGAAGCGGCGGAAAAGTCATCAACGGTCCATAATAATCTGACTTGATACCAACCAGCGTTCGACTTTCACAATACGGAGTATGTAAGCTGACCGGATGGTGGAAGATATCTTAGGTCCGAAATGTCCAAGATTGAATGGTCTTACACCTTTAAGACCCCATAATATTTTTTTTAGCTGTAGATATTATACTCGTTCCTTCCCATAGAGAGAAATACAAGAAGATTTTCTACTCACCACTACTCATAATAATAAAAGCCTGAAAACCGAGCGCGTCGCCCTTCTATACAATGGCTGCTCTCAAGGTTCGCAGCGACGATGACCTGAGGGCAGATGGTCTGGCGTCTGATGCCAACACGATAGTGGACAGGAACGAACACTACGCAGAGAAACCCGATCTCGATGCTGAGAACACAGACATCGAAGCTGAGAAGACCGACGTCGAGCGTGACAGTAGTTCCGGAAATGCAGTGGCAGTTTTACCAGAGGATACCCTGTCGCCCGACGACTACCCCAAGGGGCTCCAATTTTTCTTCATTCTCATTGCTCTGATTCTCTCGATTTTCATGGTCGCGTTAGACTTGGTATGTTCTTGCTTTTCCTGTGTCCCTTTCTTCTTACACAAGAGTGCGAGTGCTGATTTGATCGTACAGACCATCGTGGCGACAGCCATCCCAAAGATCACGGATCAGTTCCACAGCGTCTCCGAGATTGGATGGTACGGCTCGGCCTTCTTTCTCACGGTGGCCTCGTTTACATCACCCTGGGGCAAGCTCTTCAAATATTTCACCCTGAAGTGGACCTACCTCCTGGCGGTCTTCATCTTTGAACTGGGCAGTCTCATCTGTGGTACGTGTCATTTGCATCCCAAGGGTTGGCATATCCTCTGACTAACCATTGTCTTCAGCCCTCGCTCCAAACAGCACCGCCTTAATTGTTGGACGTGCCATCGCTGGTCTTGGTGCTGCCGGCGTTGCTTCCGGCGCATTCATTCTAGTCGCCTTCCTCGCTCCGCCAGAGAAGCGTCCAGCATATCTGGGTATCATCGGCGCCTCATATGGTATCTCAGCTGTCATCGGGCCGCTACTTGGCGGCGTGTTCACCGAGCGTCTTTCTTGGAGATGGTGCTTTTACATGTAAG
Organism: Pseudogymnoascus sp. 23342-1-I1; assembly: GCA_001662575.1. Taxonomy (NCBI): domain Eukaryota; kingdom Fungi; phylum Ascomycota; class Leotiomycetes; order Thelebolales; family Thelebolaceae; genus Pseudogymnoascus; species Pseudogymnoascus sp. 23342-1-I1. Next base: position 347,002 of record KV454994.1, on the reverse strand, counting down.
AATCTTCTCATCCCACGACAAGAAAGACAATGCTAACCTCACCTAGTAACCTACCCATTGGTGGTGTGGCCGCCGCAATCCTGGTCCTCTTCTTCAAGCTACCAGATCATATCAAACCCGCCGAAGCAACTTTCAGAGAGAAGATGCTTCAGCTGGACCCCATTGGTATCGTACTCATTCTCTGTGCTGTCATCTGCTACGTTCTTGCACTGCAGTGGGGAGGCTCAACCCTACCATGGAACAGCTCAAAGGTCATTGGCCTCTTTGTCGGATTTGCCCTACTCCTCATAGCTTTCTGCTTCAACGAATGGTGGTTGGGTGAGCGCGCCATGCTTCCCCCGCGACTCGTCAAGAACCGATACATCTACCAGGGCATGGCCTACTCGTTCACCATCGCCGGCACCTATTTCCTCGTCCTCTACTACCTGCCAATCTACTTCCAGGTCATCGACAATGTCTCTCCTATCCAAAGTGGAGTTCGAAACTTGCCCCTGATTATCGCCATCACTATTTCAACCATTGTCTCTGGAATCGGAATCACTGTCACTGGCCGCCCTATGCCATTCATGGTGGTTGCGGGAGTTTTGACTACCATCGGAGTCGGACTACTCTACACCCTTGATGTTGGCACCGGATCCTCGAAGTGGATAGGATACCAGGTTATTGCCGGTCTCGGTCTCGGATTAGGCTTCCAAGTGCCTGTCTCTGCTGCTCAAGCAACTCTGCCTCAGATTGACATCCCCTCTGGATCAGCCATGATTATCTGTAAGTCCCCTCCAAGCACTCATTTTGCATTAGAAGCTTATACTAATATCAATCATAGTCGTTCAAACCATCGGTGGCGCCTTCCTCGTCTCAGCCGGACAGAGCGCATTCGTGGCCAAACTAAGTGAATACCTAGTCAAGACTGATTCAGCCATCAGCCCGGCCCTAGTCATCGGGACAGGTGCGACCGATATCCGGAGAGTGTTTACCGCTCAAGAGGTGCCAATCATTCTTCGGGCGTACGTGAATGGTATCCAGACCGCCTTCATTGTTGCGATTGCGCTGGCTGGCGCGTGTACTCTTATTGCTTTTGTGGCGAAGTGGGAGAAGTTGCAGGCTCCGACGGAAGAGGGGGCGGCTCCTCGCCAAGAGAAGGCCGTGGAAGCAACGTCCGAGGTGTAGATATAGATATCATAATAACTCCGCTCACATTAATTTTTCATTTATAGAAATAGACCTTTATATTCTGCTGTTAACTTAGCCTCTCGTCGTTTAATGTGACACCTCTGCGCTTACTGGTCGTAATCCATGATGCTTGAAGTGTCCGTGGAGAATCGCTGTCGGCGGGGTGGGATGGGAGGGATGCCAGAATGAAGAAATACTTTATAATCACACGTCTTGTTCAGCGAGTGTGCGTAACTATGGGAAAGAAGTCGTAGGCGCATGTGATAATGGTCCCGGGAGACAAGACTGCACTTAATCACTATTCTTGTAGTTCTATTTCCCCCCTTTATTACATTTGCTATTATAACATTATAAATACATTAGAGAACTTGCATCTAAACCACCTAATTAAAAATATTTAATACAGCCATCCTATAACCTCTATGTGATTAAACGCTTTTGCCATATAACTCCTCAGTTATATTATTATGCTACTTTATTATTCAGATTATCGAACTCAAAATCAAAATCAAAACCAAGATCTTCTCTCTCATCCTGAATAGGGACTCGACTGGTGAGGAGATAGTCACTATAGGAGAATGTACTATCCGCCGGGGTATTTCGTGTGGCCTCACCGACTAAGGGATGAGATGGACCTTGCTGTTGCTGTCCTTGTGGAAAAGTATAGTCTTGAGGATTGTACCCTTGGTTTTCGTAGATAATATCGTTCCGTCCGTTGGTAACTGATACTTTGGTAACTGGTACTTGAGGGTAGCATGTCGATAAGCGGTCTTCTTGAGCTACAGCCCAAGATCCTAGCATGTTGAGATCTTGTTCAGAAAAATTAGCTTGAGCATTGTATCCTTGGTCTCTATATGCAATATTGTTTTGATCGTCGATGCCTAGTGATTGGAACTGGTGAGGCGGTAGGGAGTCTTCTTGACCTGTGGCCTGATATGTCGCCATGTAAAGTGCGTCGAAGGGAGGTCCGAGGATCCACGAATTTGCAGCCGCCGATGGATACAAGAATTGAGTGTAAGTGTTCAGCCTTGGCAAGTCCGATACTTGAGCTTGGACAGGAAATGCTATAACGACCTGGCCATTTAGCTCCAAATATTTCCCTGTCTGTAGTGGGTGTACCGGGTTGTAGGCTAAAGGTCGATAGGAGGAATGTATGGTCGCCGAATCATTCAGAGCGCTTGACATCATATTGCTATCAAAAGTTTGCACTGGTGATCTAGTATGAGGCGATACCCATACATTATCTTCGTTGTCCGGTTGTCGGTGAATTCTAGCTTCCGAGCCGGATGATGAGGAGCCTTCGTTAGATCCGAGAGTATCAAAATGATTTATCAGCTTCGAAACCCCCTTTTGCTGGCGTTCAACAGGAGGTCGATAGCCAGCAGTTGGGTTAAAGGAACGATTCTCAGGCAAGTTTAATTGTATAGTCGTTGCCCCTGTTGAATTTGATGAGAAGTGCTGGTGGGATACAGGCGGTAATGGCGCGGGCCGAGGGTTGGTAAAACTCTCCGGTATAGATGACAAGCTATCCCGTTTTGCGATACTTCCTTGTCTAGCCCTTCTCTTGATAGTCTTCGCATTTGGCGCCGTGGAATAGTCCATGAGAAGCTTATAACACAATCCGACTGCACTGTATTTGGGGAGGTCTTCGGCCGCATCGCGCTGGGTTCTCAGTGCGAACTTTGATAGCGAAGTTCCATTCGAGGATCGTTTACCAACATCCGCCCCAAATTGGAGAAGTTCACGACAGGCCCCATAAAGTCCACGCTCAATTGCAAATTCTAGGGGCAGCTTTCGGGACTCATTGCGTGTATTTACCAATGCGCGGGCAGCAGCATCGCCTGCTTGTAGTAACAGAGTGCGTAAGTCTGATGTGATCTGAGCATCCGGTCTAGATTTTTCAAATAGTTGGAAGAGTACCGGTATTAACGATAGTTGGCCGGAAGTATCATCTTGGCCGAAACTTGGGAGAGGCTCGTCTAAAACTGAGGAGATGCTAGACTTTATAGTACTTGGCCTGCTCGAGCTGTAGATCGATGAGCCTCGGGTCCAACGCCAGACATCAGATGATCCAGGGGGGAGCTTCATCTCGTTTTCAACCTCTTGTATCGTTTTCTGTGGCCGGTTACGGGCTGTGTTTAGTGCCAGCCCTTCTCCAACCTCATCTGGTCGCTCTGAACTGTGGCCAGGGACGAACGCGGCTGGTATAGATTCGAGACTGCTGAGGGCCCTTCCATCATTATACTTGTGTAGGAATCTACCTACCCCCTCGCTGTCATTAGTATACAGATTCGGTCGCTTTGTACCAGAGGATTTAAAAGCGGGATCATTGTCGGCATTGCTGATAATGATGGACTCTTTGTTGTCAGGACTTGTAGATGTTTCCGCCATTTTCATTTTGTTTCCTGGTTGGCCCTGAATTAAATCCTCTGAGCTCTCGTTCGCAGTATCAATTATGCCCGGGCTAGCCTTTGCATCTTTGACACTGTCTGGGGTCTCTACCAGGATTGATGGAGTACGAGTAGCACGGAGCCGATCGAACATCCGTATTTGGCGGCCCCGTTGTGCATCCTTGTCTTCTAGATTCGCCACTTTTCCCGGAGGCATATTCGTGATTTTCAGAAAATATTCGCGACAGGTCGACAGCCTACAGAAACACGGTTAGCTTGGCTATAACTACGAGTCCTTGCTTTCGGCATTCGGGGGCTTACTTGGGTGTGAATCCATCTTCTTTTTCTTCCATCACAGTCGGAATGTACTTCCATGGAACATTGGCACAAACAGCGCGGACCAGGCGACGCAGCCTCTTGTTGTTGAATCCTACGGATGGTGCTCCAGGCCTGTTTTTGGGGGGCAACGCATCCTGAGCCAAATTTGGTCGCATCGTTAACAGCAAGTGTCTCTAGTGTATAGGATTGGTGTAATATGATAGGGATCCTGTCGAGAAGTAACGTGTGCTGCATGCACGTTCTCGATGACTAGATATTTCAACCATTAGTAGGCAGCCTGCCATGAGAAGATCTCATGGTAGGCAGCGTTAGATATATATATACTACAATTGGAAAGTTTGTAAACTTTGGCAAGGCTGGCGTCTACAACCCAGGCTTGGCGTTTCATGGCGCAACTTACTGTATTCGGCACAGGGTGCGCCAAACGTTTCCAAACGTTCCTCCGCTTATGGCCATAAACCCCAGATTTAGACAGCTCATCGCGATAGTTTATAAACTCAATAGGGTTCATACACTAAATCCCCTGTACAACGCCCCGCTCGCTGGCCCTGTCTCGCACATGGATTATATTAGTACTGATTGAATACTGTATTAATACTGTATAATTCATAACTTTTCGATCAAAAGTTCAGAAACCTGCGCCCTGTAAACGCTGAATAATTTACGAATCATCGCCAGCATGCTAATGACAGTTCGTAAATGATTCATTCTGCCTTAAGGTATATGGAGTATAAGAATGCAGCCCCTCTCTCCCAGTTCATTTCTAAGTAAAGGTATTTACGAGAAGCAAAATCCGCTGCAACAAGCCACAGTTCAATCAAAATGTCGAAGCCGACCCAGAAAACCGAGGGTACGAAGGCCCCCGAGGTAAGCCACCAACCCTATTTCATTCAACTACCTTCCAACTAACCTCTATGTGCTCTAGGCCCGCCTATCCAGCCCATCCCCAAGGCAAGACCAGACTCCTCACGTCACGCTTCGCCGCAAGTGGGCTGCAGCCACAAGCTCCGAAGCACAATTAGAGACGAGACTCCTATCCCAACTCTCCGAAGCTACCTCTTCGAAAGGGGTGGACCCAATGGAGCGGTGGGAGAAGGAGACCCAGCAAGAAAGCCCATGGAACAATGTTGGGGGATTTCAGAAGTAGATGGTTTGGGGGGGAGCTGGGTGGGGGGGGTGGAGATTGTTCGTGATTTGCCACTACATGGCGGGAGCGCCGGCGGTGGGGTTGAAGGATGTAAGGGGTAAGGGGTAAGGGGGTCCAAGGGACGTCATTGATGCTTGGCCATTGACATTCGTTTATCTAATCTAATCTATTGTCGTATTATTCCTGGCAGTAAGACTTTGGATGTGAGACCTTGCAATGATGTGCCTAGGTTATATAGAAATAAGCTATGTTTAAAAAGGAACTGTTAATTTAGTGATCTTCTATAGTTGTCTATGTTTATTCAATCCTCTTTCTTCATCTCATATTGACGGCCGCGATAACTATCTGTACTTCGGGTCGCACAGTGACCACCAACATAACTCAGCCACCTCATGCACTGCCGCCAGCTCGTCGAGCCTGCATGCCCGCAGTTGTCCCAGGCCATCAAAGCCACAATCCAGCCTTGCCCCAACATTTCCGTCGCCGACAATATTACGACCAGCTCCATTGCTCTTGTCCTTGGTCTTACAGACGGGCGCACGTCTGTTTCGATACTTATCACTCCGCTGCTATAGTTTATCATCTTACCGAGGATCTCGAAGCAAAGCGTCCTAGACCAGCGGACTTCAGAGGCAAGTTGCCGCTAGAAATGAGAGTGGCCTATGCGGCAGCCTTAAACCAAGAGCGAAAAAATAATCGGCTGAGATGGACCAACTCCGACAACGAAATGTCAAGAATGAAGGTAGCCATATCCAACGAGGTAAAGCATATCCAAGGCTCCTACTACACGGTATTGATGCTAATGGTATATCTAACTAGATATACGCATGCAAGAGTATGAGGCACACGACGAGTTCAACTTGAACCGAGTCAAGACATATGCGATAAAAGCACAAGTGCCATACAAGAGAGACGATAACCCTCCATCATTTAGCGGAGCCCAGGGAGTAGTTTACAAAGCAACCCTCTCCTCCGGGCTCTAATCATCGCGCAGCTTCGCAATGAAAGAGATCAAGCTCAGCCGACCCGAAGAGTGAACCAGGCTCGAGAACGAGATCAAGCATCTGCGGAAATGCGACCATCCCAACATCCTGAAGCTTCACGAGGCCTTCAGAATCGAAGACGACGGTTGGGCGGACACGTACTTTCTGGTTACGGAACCGTGGGCTGAGACGTCGTTCCGGGGATTCTTCGCCGAGTTGGGCGCTTCGAGGACGGGCAATGCGCCAACGAGCAAATGGCACGTCCCTGGACAGTTAGGACCGTGGCCGAGTATAGTCCACCAGTGCGTTCTTGGACTTCAACACCTGCATAATAACTTGATCCGGCATAAGGATTTAAAGCCCGAAAACATCCTGCTGCTAGATGAGGCGAATGGGGAGACCGAGAAGCCAGCCGTTCGAGTTATCATAGCCGACCTCGGCATCAGCAAGCCAAGCATTGTCGACACTACCTCATTCGACGGAACGAGGCAGTACATGGCACCCGAGCAGCTCGATGGGCTTTCAAGCACAGCACGCTCAGATGTCTTCTCCCTCGGCGCCTGCTTCGTCATCATCCAGGCGATTCTGTGCACCAAGACCGGGCTGAGGCCGTGGATGAGAGCGTATCAGGACAAGAAATGCTTCTTCGCGATTGATGAGCTTGCCAGGGGAGGGTTCGCGCCAAACATTGACCAGATCATGCGAGTTCTTCGGGAGATGCATCGGGAGCAGGTGGGCGAGGCGATTCCGGAGGCTGAGGCCTTCCGCACGCTGCTGCTCGATGTCGTTGCTGGTATGGTGGAGGTGGATCCGCTGCTGCGCCCTGATGCGGATGCCTTGTGTGATATACTCGGAACTTATCATGAGGAAAATCGACCACCCATCAAGAAAACTTTTATAAAGTTGGTTATAACATCACACAGTCGTTCATTTCATGCTTCAATTGACATATCAACTATTGAAACCGACAAGGAACTACTCCGGCTTCTGAACCAACATATGGAGTCTGCTAGGCGTGAGCTTTTCAAATCAGCTTTCAGAGCATCTCGGTGGTTCTATTTTTGGCTAGGCAAACTTCACCTTACACATCCAATACCTTCAGTTGATCCACGCATGTCCTTCGCCGCTACTTTTTACCATATAATAGAGTACCCAAAAGATTTTTGTTCGGATAATGGGCGTTCAATTTTGGACGATATTGAGTATAGTTTGCAACAATATCAGAGTGTACCTCAAAGTGTTAAAACAGCAGGTAATAATTTATTAAATAACAATACTGTTACAGTGGAGTTATATATTTCGCGTAGGATTACTATGGCTGGGGTAGAAATCCCTTTCCTCTCTTTTGTGGGATTTCTTGCGGGACTTCTAACACTAGAGATATATGTTTTGGGGAAGGACGGTTTAGGCATCATGGGATATATGAGTGTTATCATGGCCATCTTTTCATTGGCTATTGGTATTTTAAATGTTATGTATGTTGTCCCTTTATTAGGAGGACAGGGCGGTATTATATAAAAGGTCTAAGATCTAGCTAGACATTGGTCGCAGTTGGATGGGATGGGCTGGGTGCTAAGCTATAGCATTAGCTCACGGCAATGGATGTGCTGGTGATACCCGCACAGTTCGGAGTTGGTAGTGGGGGCTTTGGCTGGTGAGGGATTGAAGATTGATAGGTTTATCTGGGGTTCTGGGATAGGATTTGGGATGATTGAAACCCCTTGCGATACAATCTATGCGGCAGAAGCTGGACGGGTAGTATGAATAGTGAGGGATTTAAGATTGATAAATTTATCTGAGGTTCTGGGATAAGATTAGGGGTGGTTTAAACTCCCAGCGATACAATCTATACGTTATAAACTGGACGGGGAATATATGAAGATCAGAACTCTCTATTTCGGAACTCTTTGAGAGACTCAATTGTCCACCACTGCATCATCTATCTCCCTCCATTCTCCCCGAAGCCCATGCCACATCCCCAGCAGAATCCACACCGCAATCTCCACGAATCCACACCGCAATCTCCACGAAAATCTACGCAAACCCCATGTATCCCCCATCCCACCACAATCCTTTACAACTTCGCCAGCACAGCCTCAGCACCACTAACAGTAACCCCCTGCCCCTCCTCCTTCCCCGCATAAGTCACCTTCCCATTCTCCAGGATAACCGCCCAGCGCCCAGTGCGCCCGCCCGCAGCCCATCCCCACGCAGACGCAAGCTTGGTATCGGTATCGCTCAGGAACAGGATGCTGTCGTCCTTGACGCCCGAGGCCTTGGCCCAGGCGGACATGACCCAGGGGTCGTTGGAGGCGACGACGGCGACGATGTCGACGCCCTTGGCTTTGAGGGCGGGGAGGGCGGCTTGGTAGCCGGGAAGGTGCGAGACGGAGCAGGTGGGGGTGAAGGCGCCGGGGACGGAGAAGAGGACGACTTTCTTGTTGGCCCATTCTGGGGGGGGGAGGGGTTAGCTGGGGGGTTGATAGAGGTGGAGGTGAAGGTGAAGGTGAAGTGAGGGAGGGGTAAGAGGGGTAGAGAGGGGTAAGGGAAAGGGAGTGGTGGGGGGTAGGGTCAAGGTGAGGGTGAATTGAAGCATTGGGGGAGTGGACATACCCTTGGAGGCATTGTATTGCACTGGGATGCCGCAGGCCTTGAAATCAGCGTTCTCGGGGCTGTAAGGGACGTAGGAGAAGGTGGTATCGGCCGGGAGGGCATCTCCGACTTGAGGAGCAGACATCTTGATTGTGTTGGTGGGGTTGACTGAGGTGATTGAGTTGTGTTTGGTAGTTGAGTTGGATCCGAAGCTGGATCGAAGTTTGAAGTTGTGTTTTGTTTTGTTTGGGTTGTGAAGTTGCTGTTGTTGTTGTTGAGAAGAGGAGGAGGTGGGGTGATATTTAAAGGTAAAGTGGAAGAAGGTTGGGTGGGGCGGTGTGGTGGGGACTGCCTCTGTTTGATTTGTGTTTTATAGAGTGGGTGGTGGTGGAGGTGATGATGATGATGTGCTTGGCGGGGACTGAATGGATATATTATGTACTGATTAACGTCTTGAATGCGGCCCTTTTTACTAGATTGTCTTTGTACTGTATAGTCAGCGCATAGATACTTGCAAGACTGATTGTCTTAATGTCTTAATGTCTTAATGTCTTAATGACTGAATAATCTCAATGATTGTCGTAATTTTGACGGGCACACCCGGCTTTGGTGATCGGTTTGTTCTGTTCCTGTCCTCCTCTTGCCTAAAACGGTGTGACTTACATGCTGGTATACATACTGCACTGTAAGTTACCTACAGCACAGTATAGTACAGTGCAGTATAGTACTGGAATTGATATTTATGTTTGATATTTATGTTTTGATATTTATGTTCTCTTTGATCTTGCATACCTCTTCGGCGTCCCTATGTTCTTCATACCCCTCCGTCTCTCCGCCCCTCCATCTGCCGGTGACCCCCGGCGACGCTATCTTGAACTTTCCGGACCCTGCCTTACATAACTCCGATCTAGAACAACTTACTTACTACTTACTACTACAGCTCCACAGCAGGTCCAGACCTTAAAACGTTTACAAACCCTCTATAAACTTATAAATCCCCTTCCTCTCCCCTCCCATCCGATATCGCGAATACGACTAAAGCCCACCTAGGAAAATGGATCCCGCCCTTGGCCTATGACGCGGTCTATTTTCTCCCTCATTCTTCTTAGTCAGTAAGCACACTACACACTACACAACTATTGCCGCGGCCTGGTTCCTGTCGGGATTCTCTACCGAAGACCGGAGATGAATGCGCAGGAAGTAGTACGCATGCGCAGGGGGGTGGTGGTGATTTGGAATTATAGCTGTCATAGCCAGGGGCATTGCATTTGGGGCGTTTTCTTCACGGGCTCGCGGGGTTTGTTGGTGGGGTTTGTTGAGGTAAGGGGATGCTGTCGGCACGGAGCGGGCTTTGTTCCGTGGTTGGTCGGTGTGTCGGTGAGGATTGACCCCGCGGTGAGATTGACGTCATAGGTGACCTGGCCACTGATAAAGCTATAAGTGAGCGAGTTTTCACGGGTTATGAACAGAGAGAGGTGGGAGGAAAGTGATGGGGACGGACATGGAGATGGAGATTTCAGAGTACGATGGTAAGGATAGCATCAACGAGCAATAATGGCAAAAATGAGGAGCCACGCGTGCACATCCTTCGAAACAGGAGGGACCCTCATCAGCTTACCTCAGGACGCATGAATGACTAATAATCATGACCCCTCCTCCTCCGAAGCTATACCTCCTCCGCTCCGAAGCTATACCACAAATCTCTAAACCCTCACCTACGATAACGTCCCTATGACTCCTCCCTCTCCTATATCAATCTAATAAACTCCCTCCTGTACACCATCCACAGCTTCACTCCCTCTTGTACACCATCCACAGCTTCACTCCCAACCCTAAAATCACCAACCAACCCCATAGTCAAACCCAGCAACATGCCCACCTCCACGCTCTCCCCCGACCATCGGCCCCCTTACCCTCCCTTCACCCTCGAGACGGCGAAGCAGAAAGTTAAAGCTGCGCAGGCGGCGTGGAATACAAAGTTTGTCCTCGTCCCTTATCTTCATCGCTCCTTAACCCCATCGTTACTTCCCTCGTTTGACCCCACTTCATTCCTTCCTCCTTTGCCTATACCCCCCTACTCCTTCCTAATTATCTCCTCCGTCGCTCCTTCCCCACTGTTGCTTATTGGTCCGTCGTTCCTTCCCATCCTCCTTCGTTTTTCGCTCTTTCCTCCTATCCTCTTCCCTCCTCGCTCCTTCCCCCCTCGTTCTTTCCTCCCTCAGTCCTTCCCACGTGCCCTCACCCCCTGCCCTAAAACAGACTCTAACACCCATCCAGAGACCCAAAGCGCGTCGCCCTCGCCTACACACCCGACTGCATCTGGCGCAACCGCGACCGCTTCCTGCAAGGCCGCGAAGAGATCGAGGCCTTCCTAACCCATAAATGGTTCGTCGAGAACGGGTATAGGTTGCGGAAGGAGCTCTTTGCTTTTTCGGGGAACAAGGTGCGTTTTATATATCCTGGGTCTTGCTCCTCTACTTTGCTATGGCCCGTCTCCTGCGGGTTTGGCTAGGGGAGGGAGTGGGGAAGGAGAGCAGCGGGAGAGCGGAGAGAGGTGGATGACAAGACGGAAGCTAACAACTCACAGATCGCAGTGCAGTTCTGGTACGAACACCATGACACCTCTGGGCAGTGGTTCCGCACCTACGGCCTAGAAGACTGGACCTTCGCGGCCGATGGACGCATGGAGAAGCGCATGATGAGCGGGAATGATGTGGCGATCACGGAGGACGAGAGGTGGTTCAAGGATGGCGTGGATGTGGATAGTGTTGAGATTGGGGATAAGCATTGGTAGGGTCGCAGGGGAGGTGAGGTGGGGGTGCAAGAGAAGGCAAGGGAAGGGAGGTCGGTTGCGGGAAAGGGGCTATAATACTTTTGTTCCAATAATGGCATATGCCAGGCCATGGCCCTCGATATACGGTTACGGCTCAGATCATCTCATCGTGGCTTGCTGAATAACACGCCAACTTAGATACCGTGTCTCACCTTGCTCATCAGCCTATCTACTTGGTCAGAGCAGCTAGGTGAGGCTGAACTGTGTCGTATATCGTATTGCCTCCCTCTATCATGCGAAGGGGCCCAGAAAAATGGCTTGGGGTAGCCGCGATGCACTCTGTTGCTCTGGCTCAACCCCCACAAAAAGGGGGCACACACACCCCCAACTATCCATATAAGATCTACAGCATGAAATAACATGGTCCAGCCCCAGCCTCAATACCACGATACGACGCGGATACCTCAGATCCCCCCGCATAGCTTGCTGGTGGCAAACCTTGTCTCACCCGTTAAGCAGCTAATCCACGGATGCGGTCGAGGCTGAGTGAGACGCATATTGACTGCAGGTGTATTGACATGGCATGTATTATTGTGCCTGACCAGCCTTTCGGCATTTCCCAGCCATGGCTGAAGACAGAGGCTTGAATTTTGCAGGGCGGTGTGGTGTCCGACGACAAAGTTCAATAAAACTCGCAGTCGTTAAATTATAGCGGTGAGAACTCCTCAGAAGGGTGAGGATATCGTACAATCCTCTAACTGTCCATTCTGCAGTCGTCGCAACCCGTCAAGACCCTCATCATTCAATTGTATCCCTGAATCAGATCCCCAGGGGCCACACACCCGCTGGACCCTTCCAGCACACACAGAGTTCAGACAACGGGAGAAACACGGGGGCCTGTCTGTAGATGGCTATGTGCATACCCCCCCCACCTCCAGCGCCGTACCTGCTGCAAATAAAAGCGAGGTCGCAGGACTCGGGACCCCGACTAGCCCTCCCCCCTCTCCAGCACGCAGGCGCCCGACTCACCTCAGCTCAGTTGTCCAAGGCATCAGAAGCGGGGGATCTGTACTTTACCTCCCAAAAAGAACGTGTAACATCCCCAATCCGTCATTTCTCCAAACAATAACCAACAATTCCGCCTTTTTACCCGCTATCGATCACTCCAATCCATCGCTTTCCTGACTCAGAGCCACGCATAGCCCACCTGCGCCAGCACATCCCACCCACCGGCACGCTGCGGACTGGTGCCGAAAATCCCAGATCCGACCAAATACCCTACTCATGTACGCGCAGCAGATCCCCAACCCGCCACCTCTCCCTATCAGATCTCAGAGAAAAAAAAAGATCCCATCCCGGGGGATCGGGAACAGGGAACGTGCATGCCCATCCCCGATTAAGAGATGGTGTGTGCGCGGCACGCGGCACGGAGCGTTAGCGCCGAGCGAAGTGTCCGGTTCTGGCGCGTGTGTGGGGCCAGGGCAGAGCTCGATGGGGATGCGTGTAGCGAGTGAGGGCTCTGGATGCGGAAAAGAGGGAGAGAGGGGTTGGATTGATTGATTGATGCGCGCTGCAGGGGAGGTGGGGGAGCGAAAAGGAGCGATTCCTGGTTTTTTGGGGTTCGGTAAGAGGCCGCGATGCAGGTGAGTTACGCATGAGGGAGGGGCTTGGAGCTTTGATAGATTACCCGGGTGAGCTACAGATGTGCCACGGGCCTCTTTGGGGGGGTTGGTATGGATGGATTGGGGATGAGGGAGGAGACGGAAGACGCCATAGCGAGGGGGAGAGATACGTGCATGAGGGGTCGATAGTGCCGATCCCGCGGATTCCACATCTTCTCCCGCCGAGTCAGCTTCTATCCTGTGTTTTCCTGCTTTCTTGCTCTAGTCGGCTTTCTGCCAGGGCCGCGGATGCAGGAAGAGTGGCATGGCATGGCATGGCTGGAAAAAATGCGATGCGTCTGTCCCGTTCGTGCCGTGGCCGTGGTCACCTCCTGATAGATGGCTCGCACATAAGTACGGTGGGTTCTCTCGCTGTTTTCTCCTTTCGTTTGGTTCTGGGAATGGGGAAGCTTGCACTTGTCTCTCATCTGTCTCTACCAGCTTAGCTTTGCGGATTTGCTCGCTGTTTTTACCCTTTTGCTCCATACCTGAGACGACGGCTACGACACAAGATGGTCTACTCACTTGCCTATAGGCGCCCGGAGTATGTGGCACCTGAGATTTATGCGTCGAGGCAGTCAGTGAGTGAGAAGAGTAGTAAGGAGGAGTCTATTCGGTCAGGGAGGTCGGGAAAGAACTCGGGGATTCCTGCGGCGTTGGCGTTTGATAAGATTGTCGATGGAGGGACCTGTGCTGTGAGTACCCGTTTCTCAACTATCATCTTCCATGTGGGAGCAAACTTCATCGGATACCAGCGTATCTGATTTGTTTCTTACCATATTTCATTCGTTTCATCTGTCACGGATTGTGTCAACCTACGGCCATACTAATTCCACCCCAGCCATGCACTCTCCGCGATTTCATGGACTACATGCTCCACGTCGAGTATTCGGCCGAGAATCTGAAATTCTACCTATGGCTACACGACTACACCGAGCGCTTCAACGACCTCACCGAGTCCTCCAAAATGCTCTCGCCACAATACATCTACGTGTCCCCCGAGCGCAAATCCCCAATCACCATGCCCCTCCCCGCCGTCCCCAAACGCCAAAGCTTCGCCAACGAAGTCTTCAAAGGCACCGTCTTCGACAACGACCCCTTCCGCACCCCCCGCACTTCAGACGTCGCCGACCGCCCCGCCATCTTCTCCCTCCCCTGGTCCGGCACCCGCGTCCCCGGCAGGAAAACCCCCTCGCCCACCAACAAACCCCACCGCACCCTCGCCATCTCCGCCTTCGCCGGAACCGGCATGCGCCCACCCTGTACGCTTCCCCCTTTCCGTCCCTAGCCACAGGCTCCCACTAACACACCCCATAGTCTCCACGCAACCCTTCCGCGCAGAAATCTCCCGCGTAATAAGCACCTACCTTGTCCCCTCCTCCCCCCACGAGCTTAACCTCTCCTCCCGCGACCGCGCCGCCCTCCTCGCAGCCCTCGAACGCACCACCCACCCCTCCGCCTTCCTCAAAGCCCGCGCCGCCATCGAAGACTCCCTCCGCCAGCAATCCCACCCCAACTTCATCCGCTGGGCCGTCGCGAACGGAAACCCGCCTCGCATCGCCTTCGCGTGGTGGGGCGGCCTCGCGCTGCTCTTCCTCGGCACCCTGGCGGCGATGCTTCTCACCCTGTCCCGCGCGCCGAGGGGGTACAGGATCCTCGCTGCAATCCCGTGGGTGGTTGGGGCGGTGACGTTCGGGGCCGCGAGGGAGGGAATGTGCGTTTGTCTGCATGCGATGCGGGCGCGGCAGGTGCGGCCGTGGGAGTTATTCGGGGACAGCGAGGCGGAAGTGGAGATGGGGAAGGCGGAGTTGGATGGGGTGAGTGTTAAGACGAGTGGGCTGAGCGTTATGATAGGGGTGGGGGAGGCGCCGTGGGTGGGGAGGTATAGGAAGAGGGGGTTGGTGAGACGGATCTTTGATAGGCAGGTGAGGGTTGTGGAGCCGGCGGTGAGGGAGGTGCAGAATACGTTGGTTGTGCAGGCGGCGTTGGTGGCGGTGCTGGGGACGGTGGTGGGGACGGGGGCGTTTGTGGCGATGCCGAGTGGGAACTTCTTTTGAGTGCTTTTGTGATGGTGTTTGGTGGATTGGTTTGTTTCAGGGCGTGTTTGGTGTATGAGAAGGCTGAGTGGGTTTGATATATTTCTGTGCTTTGCGTCTGTTTATACCTTTCTTCTTTTTCTAATAGGGACTTGCTGGGAGTACATACGATTACAACGAGCCATGATAAGGCGCTCTTACGGCTGCCACAAATATATGATATTTATGACCATTTAAATGTTATCTGTCTAAGATGAGTGAGATGATGCAATGGCCAGTCTTCGATGTGATTGAGAGGGGGCACGGCTTCTCATGTCTTGCTGTTTTAGCTGAGGACCGATACCAGCAATATAAGCTAATAGACTTTATCTCTCCAGCTCCATTTATGAGTAGCTGGCTTCTTTCATTGCAGCTTCCAGTGATTGAGAGCCTTTATTTCTGCCATAGTCGCTATTAACACTATTTTGTTCCGTGAGACTCTGATATCAAATCCACCCTTGATAGTTGGCAAAATACCACCACGGTCTAGGAACTCTCAAGTATCAACGTCACTTCATAGGGCAATGGGAGTAATATTGGATTCAATCCCATTTATACACGCACTTTAGAGCGGACCGAAAGAAAATCCATCCTTGTCTAATCCTTGCGTGAAAGTAATAGAACATCTCTAGATGCCAGGACGTCTAAATCCCTATTCATTGCACCCCTCAACATGCCCAGTTCAAGCTTTCCCTACCTCACGGACACTTATTGCCATTTTCCATATCAGCCGCAATTTTCTTCGCCGGCCTTCAATATCCAGTGACATCCCACCCTTCCACCAACAGGCTCAACGCCTCACTTTATCTCCGAAATCCCAATTCCTCCATACCAGACCGAATACCGTCCATCGACAAATCTAGGCACTCGCCACAACTGGCTCAGGAGTCTCCTCCTTCTTCGCCTTCTCAGCTGCCGCGGCGGCCTTGCCCTCGGGGCTGTTCTGGTACATTAATATACGGGTGACCTGGATGGCACCAACACATCCAAGGAAGAAGTTGACTGTGGCGAGACTGGGGGGGGGGGGTTAGCACCGGCACGGATATGGTGGGGGTGGGAGAGAACATACAGAATGTTCTTGGGCTTGATGATCAAGCACCAGCGTGTCCAGATGACGCCGGTCGCGGTGAGGGCGGCGTTCTGGGTAAGAGAGAGGGACTCTGCTGGGCGTGCGAAGTCGGAAACACCAGCAAGGACAATAGCCCACTGGATCGAGTTAGTTGTGTGCTCAGACGATAATAATATCGAGAAGTGGAGAAAAAATCGTAAAATTCAAGTTATGGGGAAAGTGTACCTTCATGACCGGAGCCCTATTCGCGAGTTAGCTTCTTGTACGCCGGTATATAAATTTGATATATTGGGTCGCGTGGCTTACCAGAAATGCACCGTCTTAACTCCGATCGGGCTGTCCCATGCAGTCTTGAACCAGCTCGCCTTTGCGGCTCCTTGTGCCTCAGACGAAGTTCCCTGGAAGCGTCGGCCGGCGCGGGTTGTGTTGCGGGCGAAGGCCGATTGAAATTGGGCCCTCGAGGCATTGTTGAGGATGGGACGGGCGGTGCGGAAGAGAGTTGCCATTGCGACGGAGTGATGAAGCAAGGGCGCTTCTATCAATTTGATGGTTATCCGGAGGAGGGAAGGGAAGGCGAGTATCGAGGCCGGTACAGTTGAGCTTCAATTAGGCCGGTGAGGTGGAGTAGATGATAATTCGGGGTGCGAGGCCGACGACTCACAAGAATGTTGAACGGCCTATTGCGGAGAGTTTGGGGAAATAATCCTTGTGCATCCGCCAATCAGTTGTCGATATTGCATAAATCGGGTGTTTGTGCACGGCCCGGAATAACATTTAGGCGACGACGGATCAACAGCTTCGTGAATCGGAATTGAAGGTAACAAGACCGCCAGCTCGAATCTTCAAGCATACAACTGATCACCATGTCGGGTAAATACGCATTCACCAAGGGCCTCAAGGAGGTGCGATTCCTGCTGTGCCAGACTGGCGAGACCAGCAATGCGACGAGGTCCGACTCCCCCATCCCAGCTCCGTTGTTTTTCGGGAACCCCCATTGCGCCCCGGATGCAATTGAATGCGAGCCGCGCCGGCGTGCAGGCAGTTGAGGATATTTGCTGATTCTATGGAACTTATAGATCTTTTCTCGCACGCGCATACCCCACGATGAAGAAGAACAACCCGTCCACCCCAATCATGATCCGCGAGGCAGCAGGGACACAACCACAGGTTTTCGCCCGCTACGGTCAGTACAACATCGGCTATGGAGAAAAGATCTATAGGTCCCATTGTATGGTCAATGAGGGTAGTATGCTGACAACAAGATTGTAGATTTCGGCAAGGAGAAGAGCGAGTTATTGGCTGGGTTGTCGGATAAGGAAATCGAGGAGAAGGTTACTGGGCTTGTGAAGTCCGAGGCGTAACTTGTTGGTGGCAGATGTGACTGATGGCTATGGGGCAACTGTATATATGGGATAGAAGAGGGCCGTGAATGAAGATTTGTACGAGCTGCATCCCCCGACAGCCGATGCGCGTGCCCTACAAACGAGACTATGTGCCGTTGGTGTGAGCGTTTGAGAAGTGTTCGAAGATTAAAAGAAGTGAGCCATCTATGCAACTGCATTCATACCATTCTCGAGAGGAATAATGGCAATGTTTACGTGGAAAGAACGACTAGCCGGTAGGAATAGAGGGAGGAGCTACTCGTCCCGAACGTGAAAGAATGGCCGACTTGCTTTCTAAAGGAAGGAACGAACGATCAATTTCGAAAGGAAGGAGCATCCAACCTGCTTGCCAAGGAAAGAGCGACTAGCTTGCCAAATGAATGATTAAAACTACCAGCGGAAGGAACGGCCGAGTCAGCTACCAAAAGGAAGGGGGGCCGAGTTAGTTGTCAAAGGAAAGAACGGCCGACTTAATTGCCAAAGGTAGGAACGGCCGACTCAGTTGCCAAAGGAAGGAACGGCCGACTTATACAGGAAGGAAGGGGCGATTAACAGACAGTATGCCTTCCAGAGAAGATATAGGGAGAGGATTCTGACTAAAAGGCTTCACGTAGAACATACAGGAACTTCCTTCAAGTATTCTAGCCCATGGGAATAGGAGATCTGGGGCGACAACAGCACACTGGCAGTGGTTAAGTTAGTTAACGATGGGGCGACAGTCCTCCCTGAGTTTAATCACTCGGTCTTATGATTAATAAGCTACTTGATCATGAATAGAACTAAAGTGATAGATTCCAAAGGTTTAAATTGCTCATATCCACCTTGAATTATACACAGTCGCAGTCCGTCTTTAGAATTATAGGGGGCGTGGGTATACCGCACACTAAATTAGCATGGTGAAGCAGTCACTAAGGGAATGATAGGGATGATATGATAACCTTCAAGCTTTCTTCCGAAACATAGATTTGTATCCTTCCGTACTCTCCGTCTATGGCGACTCGGAATCAGATGAAGAAGGAAATATCAAAGAGGCTGCGCCTTGCGAGAGCCAAGCAACGAAGAAGCAGTAGAAGGAAAGAAGGTAAGCATTCAGCCTGTCTTTCTAATAAAGTTCGGGGGCTAATCTTGCTATAAGTTAGCTCAGACAAATGAAAATATATCAGCACAGTCGTTTCTCGTCCCCCTTTTATAGCTATGGTATTTCTCGCAATTCAAACGCCAATCCTCTCATGCCGCCCATATACTCCTGTCCATAATCTCACTACTCTTCCTCGCTCTCGCTACTCTCCCCGCCTCCCTTCGCCAACTCCCTCTCCAGCTCAGCCTCAAGATCAACCTCCTCCTCCCTCTCCTCTTCACTCTCCTCTTCTTCCATGCCTCCCTGCGCCGGGCTCCCGAGATCTAATGCCTCCACATCCACATCCCCATCTCCATCCGCATCTTCATCTTCATCCTCATTCATATCTACATCCACACGCTCAACCACTCTCTCCTCCCTCCCCCCCAACGGTGTCCCAAGCCCCAGCCCAAACGTCCTTGTCGGCGCCCTCCCCCCCGGATACTCAATCGTCAACCCATCATCACTCTCACTCTCACTCAAGCTCTTCTCCCTCCTCCTCCTCGGCGCTGTCTTCTGCCTCTTGACCTCCTCCTTCGGCGCTGCCACGCTCTTCCTCCGCGCCTTCGGTGCCGCCTTCACGGGACTCTCATCCTGCGCTCCTGCCCCTTCCTCGCCATCACCTCCGGACGACCGTACAAATGCCATCTCGAAAACAGAGTCGACGGGCCGTAATTCCCAGCCCCCGCGACTAGCGTCCCAAACGAGCACGTAGCGGGCGGCTTTCTTGGGGGCGCCGGAGCTTCGTGGGCCGTGGTAGAAGGAGGTAGATGTTGCGGTCGACATGGTCAAGTTATATTTGTGTTGGTCGGAGGTGGAGGGTTTGAGGAGGGCGGAGGTCGCTGGCGCGGAGAGGGGTGGGGAGTCTGTGGGTGTTAGCTAGAGTTGGCAATGGAGGGGGTGGGGGGGCTGTACATTTGATGGCGGTGATGAGGTCTTTATTGCTTAGTCCTTGATTGAGGAGGGCAGGGCTGAGAAAAATGGGGTAGCTCCCTGAGGTCGGGGGCTCAGAGGGTGCAGCCATTGTGTGTGTTCAGTGTGTAGGTTATCAGTGGAGGTTGTGGGATGGAGATGGGTGTGTTGTCATTCGTTCGTAACTGGTGGCTGTTCGAATGCACAGCGCCGGGCGATGGAGTGCAAGATATCCGCCTATGCGGAGGGCAAAGGCCAGTTCTAGATATGCCTTTTGTGGTAGTTAGAAACGTAGCAGGTTGTCGTGGATGAATGAGGCTGGAGCTGGCTCACTACACTATGTAAGCCGCCGGGTGTCACCCCGATCGGCGCTTGCCGAAGATGCGCCGTCGGCGCTAGCGTCCTTGTCCAACTGTGAAGATCCCGGATTCTTTGTTTCCTTGAAGCCGCAAGTGAACGCAACCGAACCGTGAATGGTTCTGGATTATAATTATTGGCCTTTATAGCGCTTTCATGTTTGGGCAGCACAGAGTTAAATATTATGTTCGACTATGCGCAGATGATTGGCAAACTATGAACTCCACAACGTGTGGATGGGAATCCTATTCTTCTTTTATCACTTCTGAAACCACGAAACCCAGAAAACTCTCATTATTTGGGACAACTTGTCCTAAATGAATTTAGTAAATTTAAACCGTGACAGGTAAAGGCGAAATAGAGCACCCTAGCCTCTAAATCCAAACAACCACCTGTATTATTACTGTACCCCGCAACCCTACCAAAAGCAAGACACAATAATACCCAGCAGGACACACATCGGCTCGCCCAAAGTTAAGCCGTGGTAGGCTGTCCATCTACCCCCACATCAGAAACACCTCCATTTGGATGAGCCTCAGACCCCCCTCTAATACGAGGTCCATATCCACCGCGTCCCCATTGGCCTCTGTTGCCTCCCCTTCCGCGGAGGGAAGGGCCTCTTGGTGGCTCATTACCGCGGGGGTTCCAGTCACCGCGGGTGTTATAAGTAATGTAACCGCCGCCGCCGCCGCCGCCATAGACACCACCACCGCCATAGCCGCCACCAACAGCGTACACTCCAGGGCTGCCATACGCTCCACCACCACCATATGATCCAGTACCACCATACGCGCTACCACCATAGCCACCACCACGTCCTCTATGCTGGCCCATTTGACCTCCTCTCGCGACTCCCCGCCCCCGATACCCTTGTCCCTCTACTCCGTCTGCTCGCCTCGCCCCCTTCTGCTTCCGTTCAACCGTAAACTCAATCGGTTTAAGCGGCGTCCTCACCCACTCTAGCCCCTGAATCCCTAAGATCACCTGCCTCTCCTTGGATATCGTCCATGCCTGGAAGCACTCCCCTGGAGTAAGTTCCAATCCACTATTATCATCCCCTACTCCCGCCAACTCCACGATCCAAGCACGACAGTATTCCCCCTTCGGGTCATAATCCCAGGACTGCTTAATAGGATTGAAGCTACGACCTTCGCCGCGCGGATCATTTCCTACGCCCGCTACGTACTGCCAGTTCCCCCAGCAGCTGCTGACATCGTAGTCCACGAGCGTGTATTCGTACCACTCTGCACCGAGGCGCCAGTCAAGCTCGAGGTGCTTCGCGAGGAAGTTGGCGACGTTCTGCCGCGCGCGGCTCGAAGTGTATCCCGTGAGCGCTAGCTCGCGCTGGCTCGCGTCGATGAGTCCTGTGCCAGTTGTTCCGTTTAGGAAGCGAGCGAGCGCTGCTGAGCTGGCGGGATCAGAGGGTGCGGTCCACGGTTGGGAGAAGTCGCGACGGAAGCCGCCAATGGAGAAGAGGAGCGCGCCGTATTTTCGCGTGGAGAGGCGCATATAGTCGCGCCATAGAAGCTCGTATCGGATGGCTGACGTGCCGTTCGTCTCGCCTTTGCCGAAGCCGGGAGTGGAGGCGCAGGATGGGAGATTGGAGTCACCAGATTCGAATGAGGCGAGAGAGAAGTGTATTTGACGTGCTGTGATGCAGCCTTGGGAGAGGTAGGCAGAGAGGCGTGTGCTGTAGTCCGCGCCGATGAGGTCATTTCGCGTGTCTTTATAGGTGGTGATGGCGCCAGATTGGAGGAGGTGGAGGAGTCGGGATTGGGCGGCCTGGGATCCGCCGTGGAGTGTGGGGGAAGGAGGTATGGAGCTTGGGCGAAGTGGGGGATTTGGGAGTGGCGATTGGGATACGGGTAAGAGGAGAGATGATTCAAGATTTTCGTAAGAGTTTGGTATAACGAATGGTGGAGATTGCGGCGGAATAATTGATATAGGAGGTAACGGTGGTAGTGACCCTTTGACGGGTGTGGGCAGGAGAGCCCGAGGCGCATTGCTGAGAGGTTCAACAAGCTTTCGGTAGGTTGTAAAAACATCTGGAAGCTCACTGATGTCCTGGAAAGGAAGATCATCGCTGTTTTGGTTAGAATACTTCGTACGAGCATCACAAACAAATGCGGTTTGGCGAAGCACGCGGTACAAGGGGCAGACATACTCATCTACAAAGTATTTCTCATCCTTCCACAGCTTGAAGTTAACGCCCGCTGCGTCACAGATCGTCTTGCAATCTTTCTCGTCGAGTTTCTCCTCGACTCCTTCTTCGGCAGTCATCCACACAGCACCGATATTCACACGTTCCCCGTTACCTTTCAGGTCTGCCAGGAGGTCCTTCAGAACATCGCTCAACATGCCCACTCTTACCTCAAGTCCGCTGCCCACACTTCCAAGTGTTTCCTTCAACTCCCAGACACTCTCCGCGATGAATTTAGCCCGGTGTGGCCCGCATCTCCAGAATTTGCCAGTACTAGACCGTGCTTCGGGATAAGGGCTCCTCTCCTCAGAGTTTCGTGGTATGAAACCAGACACTTCTATCTGCTGCGCTGGGAAAGCATAGACGGGGAGGAGATGAGTATATGTTTTAGCGGCATCAGTAGCTACAGCGTGGAAGATTGGATTATCTTCCAGGCGAAGGTCCCTTCGTAAGAGGTAGATGAGAATATTTGGCGGCGTCATCGTTCTTTGTGTCTCTCACACGTCTAACAATAAAATTGGAGATCGAAGAGGAATGGATCTGTCAGGAACACGCAGAATCATGGCAGTAGCGACATCAACTTAGAGCCGTCATTAGCCCCAACTAAGGGCACAAGCACCAACAAGCCATGAGCTTGTTATATAGCATCTAGCCATTCCGATGACATAAGTCTAAGCACGCCCCTTGGCCTGAAGGAAGGGCCCGCAGAATGGCGTCGGTCACACAGAGTGACACCAGTCCCAAGGGACCCGCGTCGAGGAAGCCTCCCGAGGTCCCCGCGGAATGCAAAAGCGGGCTGGATGGGGTCCAGCTGCAAGACGCTCGGCCTATGAGCGCTACGCGCCATTCCCGGCGCTCAGGGAGCGTCGCACCGGCGCTGCCCAAACGTGGACTCCACGAGCTTCAGCCGCAGTTGGAGTAGCACGAAGAATGGGGATGGTAAGGGGGATCTCTCTCGCGGCACCTCCATCACGAAGTATCACCACGGCTGTATTCCTTTCAATTTAGGAGCTGAAGGCGTGGGGGGGGACTGGGCAATGGAGTGAGATAGAAGCGAGCAGGGAGGGACGGGGAGGAGATCGGGACTTGTGAAACAAGTGAGACGGGAAGTGCAAGCGTAAGTAAGGCGGTGGTGGAGAGGAGAGGCACAGAGCGGATTTCTACATCGCCATGGTCAGTTCCTGATCCATACAGCAGAGAATAGCCGTACATTATCATCCTGAGGCGTCCAATGATAACACTATGTGTGGCCCATTGAGTTCATGGAGGCAGCTTAGCGCGTTTATGACCATCTGGCCCCCCTCATTAGCTTGTCGACAGCGTTGAGGCCGAGCGCGCGTTCGCTTTCGGGAGCGACGATTTGGGTCCTTGGGACCCCACGGCTAGACTAGATACAGCCTCCCGGCGCTTTTCAATTGCCATCGCGGGGGTGCTATGGCCCTATGATGCACAATTACCTCAGTATGTATGTCAGTATGTATGTCTCAGTTGGCGTGTTAGGATGTACTAAACTTGTACTGTACCGTGTCGTTCCTGGACGTTCGTGATTCCACCGGGGAACACCTCCGTATGGACCACGAGATTCCTCACCACCGCCGAGATACGAGGAATATCTGCATCAATGCTGTATTCACAGACACTGCTCTGTGCGTCCAACGTATACGCGATGTGGTACAGTGAAGAAGTCGTACAATGAAGTTTCACATCCGCCTTTCTGTGATTCTGTGAATCTTGATCCATATCTCCTGCACACGAAGTACTCTCCGAATACTCGTACGATATGCGCCAACACACGCGGCCCACAACGCCCATCATTCAGTACAGTAGCGCCAAAATTGGAGCCCCTCTGGCGCCTCTCCCCCTACATAGTTGGAGACAAATTCCCACATTCCAGCGCGACAGGGATCGCAGGCTGCAGTAGTTGTGGTCGCCTATCTTTCCTGCCATTGGCCTTCCCGCGCGCCTCTCCGACACTACTCGAAGCAAACTCCACCCTCCCAACGGGGGTAAAATGCGGTTGAGACCAAACGGGCACGTGAAGAAATGGCTATATGAGAGTAGCTAATGTTATATTGTAGAGTTTGTGTTGAGACGCGGCGCGGCGTCCGTCCAAACCCTGGAACAGTCGCACAAACAGGATCGGCACTGGGATAAGCGGAATGAGAAGGGGCTAGCCAAACCCCGGGTCGCGAGACACGGACACGGATCTTCAGCTTTGCGCCACTTTGACACCTTCCTGCCCGTCTTCAGTTTATTTCCGTCGGAGGGATCTCGAACGTGCTTGATTGGGGAAGGTTTGGCGAGAGGTGTTCAGAGCAGGCTTGGTTATACACCGACAAATATATTCTTGTTCTTCCGTAGCTGAGGTTTTCTTGGAAGGGCGGCATCCTGACCGTCAGGGATCTAAGACACGGAGCTGCCGAACCACAAACAACCCTTCCCCGCAGCCATTGATTGCACCCGAGATACGGGAAGCCAGGCGCCAGACGCCAGGGACACAAGACCTGTTTGTGATGGCCCGAAGGAGAAATATGCCCGGTGGAAAACAGTCTGAGGCTCACGAGTCCTCTCTAAAATTTATCCCCCAGACTAGCCAGCTTCACATTCTTCGGCACCACATACAGCGCCCGCCCCTCCGTATACACCGATCCTGCCAAATCCTCCACCGCCCCCTTCACCCATGCCTTCTTTTTGCCCGTCCCATTGTCTCCTGCTTCCTCCATCCACGACCTCACCACCCACCACCCTGCACTCTTAACTGGCTTTTTATATCCCAGCTCAAGTCGTGCTGTAACCCCCACGCCGCCGTCCAATCCCCTCATCCCTGTCCGAGCCAGACACTCATCCAGCAGCGTAGCCAGCAAGCCTCCATGCACCACCCCCGGCCATCCCGCCAGCCCCCGTCCCAGCCATGCGAGCACAACATACTCCCCCGTCGCCTTGTTGTAGAACACCCGCTGATACCCAATCCCTCCGTACCCTGCGAGCGGTCCACTCGTCAACCTGTTCGCGAGGCCATCTCCCCCAGGCGTCGTATAGGCATCCCACGCCTCCCATTCCTCCCCAGCCATCGACTTAGCGAGCGGTAGCGCCTCAGCAGTCGCACGGAGAGCTGAAGTAAGCTTCTGACCCTCGGGGGACTCGGGACTAGGGATCGGAGGGGGGGCCAGCATCGAGGTGGTGAACTTCCCCATCGTGAGGCCCAAGAGGAGGAAGCCGCATGCCACTATGATGGTGCGAACTGACTTTCGTTGGTTGCGGGGAGGAGGCGGTGAGGGTGCGGAATGTAGTGGTGGTGGTGTGGAGGCGTTCAGTTGGGAGCGCAGGTCGCGGTAAGGAGGGCGTGGCACATCGGAGGTTTGGGAGGGTGGTGGTGTTGAGTATTGCCTGCATTGAGAGAGCGCCGATCGGATTGTTTGATATGTTGGCGGTGACGACGAGTAGATGAGATGTCGTGCATGCTGCCCAGGTCCAGTCGGTTTGCCTTGGAATTGGAGGCGTATGGGGGCGAGCCCTTTCGTGAAGCTCCTCGCTGCCATTGTATACCCCACGCAGTCAGTCCAATATCTCCAGATAAACAACAGGTGCTCAGAATGTGGAATTGGGATGTGGTCTACGACTGTCCTAGCTCAATGACTTGGCCCAGTCGCTTTGTTGTGTTGTAGTTGTCGCGACGTGTTGGGTTTGCGCTCGGTTGTTGGCGGAAGGCTTCACTCCCTTTATTCCTTATCTGGTGCCGAGATAATCAGCCTCGTTTGTGACAATGCGACAAGGCTGAAGAAACACAAAGGCAACCAAGGGCCAAGCTCCTTGTTCTGTAGCCACACATCGTCAACTTCATCATACTTACAATCCATGCTTCAGGTACGCGACACCAGCAACTCTCGAATTAACCAGGCACTTCTTCTCATGAACATGAAGCCTTTGATCTTTCCGTTTGTTCTTTGCATTATTCGGGTTTCCGATAACATGCCACTTCCGGATTCAGTCAATTCAATCCCCATTGTCCTTGAACAATTCATTTGAGCTCTTTGTTCTCCGAGTGTTTTTTTATAGAAATACTGCAGAATATTCTTTGGCTCGTTGCCTGTCTCATAGCTTTCCTTGTTTCGCTTTATCTAGGTAACATAGAGCTACTGTTCTGAGCCTTTGTGGGGATTGTTTCTACGGCGTTTCCTTCTTTCCTTGTGTCGACGGACAACAATACTGCTACTAGGTCTTTGAATGTCATGACTGTTCAAAAGAGTCTTTGTCCTTCTTTACTGCTTCGAGTCCAGCAGATAATCTTTGTGTCATACTTGTATAAATACTCCTGGTGTCGACGGGACCGTCACCCTCTCGGCAGAACCATTCGCATTTCAACACATTTCTCACCAGTACCACAAGATACAGTTTGTTGACTTTTACTGCTGTGCAGTATACATTTTCATCTTCCATTCTCTTGCAAATCTCTTTCGGCACTCTTCCTCTATCCCTCTATCCAACGCTGATCATGGATGCACCAGCGGAGCCAGTGATAATCCCGATGCTGGAGCAGTACACTGACGACACCAGTGTTCTAGCAAAGTATCTGTTGGAGGAGATGTATCGAGACTACCATCATAAGCGTTTGGTATTCATTGCTGCTCCAGAACGCAGGTTAGTATACAGTGCCCGTTGGCACAGGGAGATGCGTACGCGCATTAAGAACCTCATCGATGGACTCCCCGGACTTGAAAGGGATAAACTAGTATTTGTCGCCATTCTTTCGGTATCGCAGGCCTTCATGGAAGCCCTCACGTTCTCTACTGATGATCTCTGGATATTAACCGTTGAGCTCCTGACAGCGAACAAATCAAGCATCGAGTTTTACGCGCGGTCGCGGGGGCTGTCCTGGCTTCGAGCCGTTAGAGAATTGATCCCTAGATTACACCGGAACCCAGAGAAAATTTGGAGAGCCTTTGATGATCATGTTGTGGGGCATTACCCTTCCCCAAACGGCATCAGTGACGAAGTCTTGCAGCTAAATCTTAACCACCATGGCCCAGACACCTTCTATCTATCGATGACAGGCAAGATAGTTCCCATCGAGGCCCCGAGATACAGCGATTACCATTTCTCAGGCCTCCAAATTATAAACATCGATGAGTGCGTCTATGACCACGATCTCTTTAGCCAATACAGCCGCACGCCCGACTGGCCATGGCAAACCTGGCCACGCCACCCCCAAATCTGCGATGCTCCGGACATAGATGGCCTCCCTCAGGAGCGCGCCTGCTGCGTTGAGTGCGGCCACCGCTTCTCCGGAGAAGAAGAGTGGCATGATGCAAATATCGGCTGCCAATGTCACGACAGGTGGCGCGTCCACCAAGATGTCATGATCCAGATAGTTGAGTATCCGCCGTTCCCCAACCAGCCGGATGTCGTGAACCGTGGGGTGCGGGCCCTCCAGTCACTTTCTAAGAATTACACGCTAGGTGAGTACACGGGGGTCTTGCAGCCTAATGTTTACGATCCCGGGTCCGAGATTTCCGACGACACCTACCAATTCGCGTTACACGTATATGATCGTACTGTCGCCAATATCTCGGCGCGGCTATATGGGAACTGGACGAGGTTTATCAACCATGCTGATGATGAAGCCAAGCAGAACGTCAAATTTTCACTTGTAAGAATTTTGAACCGGGTAAGAGTGGTGGTTACCACGATCAAGGACATAGAAGCTGGGGAGGAGCTGCTGGGGGATTATGGACCGGCATACTTTTTTAGCAGGCAATTGTGAAAGCAAATAGACATAGACGTCCACATAGACATAGAACAAATAGCATTCATTCTTTTGGTTTCCCAGCTTCAGACAGTCCCACTTCAGTCATTTGGGCCGCGCGAGATGTGGCGAGGCGTATGTTGGTTCCATAATGTGAATAAACGATTGGCGACGCGTCGAGGGCGCGTAAACCCGAGGCTGTGGCTCATGCAGCCTCGTTTTCCGGAAGCGCTTAAGCAACCACCACCCATCCACAATCCAGGTTCTCCCCATTTATTCATTCCCTGTTTACGCGCCCAGCGCGGCGGTGAAACGGTATGCACGGCAGATGTTGGAATAGACGAGTCATAGCGGCCGTCAAATGGTCTTTGACGCCGAAAAGTCTGCCAGGCGGGAAGGCTCGGGGTTTGTGGGTAGTCTGCCTGCATCTGGCGTTGTTGGAGTCCAACATACCTTCAAGACAGCCGACGTATATGAATCTGCCCGTATGTAAGTCTCCCTTTCTCAAGTCACTACAGTTACTCATCTTATGTTTCTATGCCGCCACGAGTTTGTGTGACGAGGCTGGTGTTGAACGTGAAGCCACTACAACAATATCCTACTACTTTCACATTTCTATTCCGATACAACTTCATGTGGCGAGACTGGTATGCAGCGTCTAGCCATTACATTGTCAGCTGTCGATGCGTTGGCTCCTCGGATACGATTGCTCTACACTCTCCACAGCTGGTGTTTTCTGTTGCGTAGATGACAAGAACGCGGCATCTACTACGGGTTTCTGTTGCAGATACGGAGAAAAGACATCTATCACACAGTCTATCCCAAAAATCACCGTTACTACCACAGAACAGCCAAGGACGAGCCTCTACCCGCCCATGATGGCCTCTCGACCATTTGCTCAAACACGCCAGCAGTCTTCAATCCGAGCTCCGCAAACTGTGGCAGCCCTCACCGTGCCTGCAACTGGTCGAAAACGCATACAGCCTGAAATGGCACAACCACAGTACATATCTAATCCTCCTTTACTCACGGCAACTCTTCGGATCGATGCAACAGCTGGTAACCAAGGTGTGACGACACCTCGGCTGGGTTTAGATGCCCAACAATCGGCAGCAACTCCTGGACGACCAATACACTCATTTGAGCCCTCAGCTCGACTACAACCTTCGGACCGTCAACAACAGTTGTACTACGAGCAGCCACGTGGGCCCACGACACAACGGCGATTGTCAAGTCGCCAGCAGCTGCCGTCTTACAATATGCCCCCGGCTCAAAGGCAGCCTCCAACTCGTCAGGAGCAGCCATCTTACGATATGTCCCCGGCTCAAAGGCAGCCTCCAACTCGTCAGCAGCAGCCGTCCTACGATATTCCCTCGAGTCAAAAGCAATCAAGGCCTCGTCGACAGCCGTCGTCCCAAGGGCTGCTAGTAAATACACAACAACCCACCGAACCTGAGCAGATCGCGGCCCTGAATCTGAAGCTTGAAACTTATCGCCAGATCATAGTCGATCTTATGAAGCCAGTTGTCGGTCAAAAAGAGCCCGCAGTGAGTGCCGAACAGCTAAAAACAAGTCTCCGGAAAGCCGTGTCTAATCCACAACCTCGAAACACGACCACGCCATATCCTGACACTCCACCGTATATCCCGTCACCTAATCTGAATGCCCCTAGCCAGCCACAGCTAAATTCTGAATGTTTTGAACTGGCTGCGACCAGCCTGCCACAGTCCAGGCTTCCCCCACCCTACGTGGATACGAATCCCTACAGGAATAAAAGCTCTAAACTTGCTGTAGCGACAAGCAACCACCACAGGACAGCTTCTCAGCCTCACATGAAGCGTCCACAGTGGCCTTCAACACCCGATCCGTCCGAGACGTCTTCCCGGACGCTCAGCCCGAAGGAAGTATCTGAGCCAGAGCCACCCAGACAGCCTTGTGATTCTAATGGTGTCCCCGTGCCAGCCGGCTGTTACTTGCTAGACTCGAGGGCCATTGGACACGGACTCGGGCTGATGGCGGAGTACTTGAACCACAACAACGCCGACCTGACCATTATTGCCGTCGGTGGGTTGGTCTCGGCCTATTACCTCAAAGCCTGGACCGCAGCCACCGATGTCGACGCTCTAGGAACCACCCTCACCGCCGCCCAGCTCAGGTTACTGGCCAGCGCTGCATCATACGCTAAATCTCGGAGCCCCGTCCCACTGGGCGACGGGTGGTTTAGCGGCCATGGCATGCAGAATGTGCATCCCGAGGTGGCGCGCGACGTCTACGAGCTCTCGATGCAACAGAACGATATTGTGTTCCGCAGCGAGGGTCTCACGGTATTAGCGCCGCGTTGGAGTTATGCGTTTATGGTGTGCGTGGACCGACTGTCGCGTGGCGTCGGGGTGCCGTATGATATGGGCAATGCAGTGCTGTATCTGCGCCAATACGTCAAGACCGGGAAGCACAAGCTGATTCCGATCTTGGGGATTATGAAGTGGGGGGAGGGATATGACTTGCGTGTTAGCTTGGGGGTACTGCGCATGGTCAAGAAGCAGTATCTGGGCCATTATGGCAAGGAAGCAATTTCGGAATGATTTAAATACTGGTCTTATATTTTTTATTTGCTGCATTTTAGCAGGTTTCATAGCGTAAGCGGGCCTGAGACGATAAGAGTATGCGTTGAGATTTAGTTGGGTTAGGCCCTTTCTTAATCTCCTAGATGATACCATGTTATAATACATATTGTTCTGTAGTTTTCAATTATAACAATTTTGACGAAGGGCGAATATATGACTCCAATAAATTAATGAAATTAATTTCCCCGAAAAAATAACCACGGAAGGAACGACCGACCCAATACGATCCACAAACCAAGCAAATCGTTCCTTCCCCAAGTAAATATTAACTACCTTTCTATTTTCTATATATATATTTTTACCGCACAACCCTCATTCTTCAAGACCTTCGAAATCCCCGACACTAGGGTTTTATTATCTGTAAAGACCTCTTTGCTACATAAACGTGTTTTCGCCAGTCCCCCACAACAACCACCAGCCCTGCTGGCACAATTGGTTAGCGCGTGGGCCTTTTATGCAGATGATTCAATTCTTCAGCTAAAAGACAAGCCCAAGGTTCAGGGTTCGAGACCCTGGTGGGGCGTGCAAAGCACAAGTGGTTATTTTTTTGCGATTTTTTTGTCTTTTTGTCGCTTAACGTCGCTTGTCGTAAGCTTTGGCATATTTTTGCAAAGTGTTTGGACCGTCTGGAGGTCTTGAGGTGGTTGGGGCTTCGGTGGGGTATGTTGAGCTTTGGTGGGGTTAGCGATGGTGGGTATGAGCGGAGCGGGCATGTGCACGTCGTCATTATCTCCCTCTGTACAATTTTGGTGAACAATGAGACGATACAATTACAGGCACGACGATGATGGTAAACTAGCTGCACGGTTTTCTGTTTTCTGGTATATAGTATTTGATATTTGTAGTATATGGCATACCTACCAACTACAATCTATGCATTCCAATGAATACTTTTCATCCAAAGCAAAGCTCCCCTCTAAAAACCTAACATACTCCCATTCTCAATTTACACGAACTTGCTGTCCTTGACAGTGTACAAGTCGACATACTCATCAATAGCCATGGCCTCCAGCTTCTTGCGGTCGTTTCCGAGATCGACAAGCTCCTTAACCCTCGCGGCATCGAAATGCGGGCCCAGATGCCTCTTATACTTCTCCAGGATGACCGGCTTGGCCTCCTCTCTCCTGATCCTGTGTCCGAGCGGCGCCTCGACAACAATCTCGTCAAACACGGTACCGTCGTTAAGGGTGACGGTAAGCGCGTTGGGGATGGTGCGGAGCTTCTCGTCATGGTAATCGCGGGTGAACTGCTCGTCCTCCACGCACTTGATCTTCTGGCGGAGGCTCTCGACGAGCGGCGAGGTCGCGGCCTCTCCACCGTCAGTGTAGTCGGTGGCCTCGAGACGTCCGTAAACAAGCATGACCGAGGCCATGTACTGGATGCAGTGGTCACGGTCGGCAAAGTTGTCCATGGGCTTGAACTGTTTGTCGATGATGCGGATGCATGCCTCGTGGGTGCGGCAGGTGATCTCCTTGATGTCGGCGGCGGACTTGCCCATCGCCTCGAGCTTGTGGTAGACAGCCTTGGCGGCCTCAATCGCGGTCTGCGAGTGGAACTCGGCTATCATCGGGTTAGCCGTTGAAAATGGTGGCAGTGGAAAATCTAGACTTACCAGGGTAGGAGACCTTGAACAGGACGTTCTCCATAACGTAGCTGCCGTATGGGCGCTGGAACTCGAACGGCTTGCCCTTGAAGAGGACATCGTAGAATCCCCACACTGGTGCGGAGAGGACGGTTGGGACACCGGGCTCACCCTTGGCGACCTTGAGGACGAGGTTGACGGCACGCTGGCAAGCGTCACCGGCAGCCCACGACTTGCGGGACATGGTGTTGGGGGAGTGTCTGTAGGTGCGGAGGGACTGGCCGTCAACCCAGGCTTGGGAGACAGCGTCGGCGGTCTGCTTCTCGGACAGGCCGAGGAGCTTGGAGACGACGGCGGCGGAGGCGACCTTGACGAGGACAACGTGGTCGAGACCGACCTTGTTGTAGGAGTTGAGGAGAGCCAGGCAGCCCTGGATCTCGTGGGCCTTGATCATGGCCTCGAGAACCTCCTTGACGGTGATGATCTTGCCGTTACCAAGGTTTCCACCGGCACGGTTGGTGCGGGAAATCCAGTCGGCGACGGCGAGAATGGCACCCAAGTTGTCAGATGGGTGACCCCACTCAGCGGCCAACCAGCAGTCGTTGTAATCCAACCATCTGATCATGGCACCGATGTTGAAGGCAGCGTTGACGGGGTCAAGCTGGAACGGTGTGCCGGGAACCTTGGGGCCGTTGGGGACAATGGTGCCCTCAACGATTGGGCCAAGGAGCTTGGTGCACTCCTTGAACCTGAGACCCTCAAGACCACATCCTAGAGTGTCGAGGAAGACGAATCGTGCGGTGTCGAACTGTGGTTTGTGTGTTAGCGGGGAAACCCTTCGCAATTGCCGAGATGGGGTTACATACAGCGAGATCCGAGTCAATCGGGGTGTTGTGGACGAAAGACGCAATGTCCTTGATCTCTGGGTCATACTCTCTCGCGACCGGCGCCGGGGGAGCACCAGATTGAAGTTTCGACATCGTGGAGAAGCTGCTGGTTCTGAGAGCGGGAGAAGTGCGAATGGCGGGGTTGGTGAAGTTGATACGGTTGAGAGCCTGAGCACGGACGGCTCTAGTCGGTAAGCGGATGGACTGAACAGATGCAGCACGCAGAGTTCTGTTGATCGCCGACATTGTCCTGCTGCTAAACAAGACAGATATCTCCGAAATAGGCAATTGGGAGGCTAACGGTGCGGTTTATGGCTGGGCCGTTATACTTTTTGGGGACAATATGGTGATGTAAGAGAGAGTGGCCGCCGCAAGGAATTTATGAGACGACTCTGGCCGCTACAGGGTTGGCCGGGGCTATTGCCGGCGTAGTAGATGGTGTCCGTGCCAACATCCGAGGCTAATCCGGCCAATTGGACCACAGCCGACCATTTGCGAGGTCCGGCAGCTTTAATCCTGACATCGACAGCTCGGTGGCGGTGAACGACTTGGGTATATTAATTGTACAGTTGCACAAAAAGGGGTTGATAATTGATGGTTTATAGTTTATGGTTATAATTCTATGGCTATTTTAGGACCTGGCATATGTCATTTAACATGTGCGGGGCTTTCTGTTTACATTTTATTTAATAGGCGACCTTATTTAATTGGTAGCATAGAGCGACTCAACTCAACAACTTATATTTATCATGCAGTTCATAGCTAAACAATTACGAACTACATATAAAACGAATTATAAGGAGACACTCAAAGGAATGACTTACACAGACAAGATTAATCCTAAATAGATATCCAAAGGAACGACTTGCACAGATAGTATTAATCTTAAAGACACATCCATCCACAAGAGCGACTCGCACAGATGATCAATCCTAGAAAGACACCTAAGGAGCGACTCGCACAGAAGGATTAACCCTAAAGAGACACCTAGATGAGCGACTCGCACTGATATAAAATAGCACGAGGAAATACCCTACGCCGTACAGCTTCCATCGGCCCGGCCCTGTTCTGGCGATCCCCGTTGTCGGCGTCGTAAAACCATATCTCGAGCTTCACCAACCCGAGGTAGACGCGGGCCGATATAGGCATGGCTAAATCACGTCGATGGAGCTTTATTCATTTCCATTTACTTAGTTAACCGAAAAGAACGACTCACGTAACTATGGGGAAAGAACGACCCAAGGGCGATCATGGGTCGTTCTTTCCCATAACGGCGTAAATCGATAACAACGATTCTGAAGCTATGAGCCGCCTATAAATACCTTCTCAATGTGATTGTAGATAGACTAATCCATATGCCGTATGTAGGGAAATATCTAGAATCCGCGGAACTGACCCGTATGGCCGAAGCGCAGCCACCATCACGCACGGCTCGACCTACGATTTATCACTTCCATTAAACTTTAGAGCCTTAAGAGTTTCTCAAAATCACCCCTGTCTGATTAACCATAGCCTAGCGATCATAACTACATGGGATCATATCGATTGCTTATCTTTAAACGCCACCATCCAAACCCGCGCCACGGAAGAGCCTTGCATTTACCCCTCTACCCTATATCGCCATCGGCTGTCCAGAACCCCATTTACGCACCCGCGGCCCGAACGCCCTTCCCCAGAACACCCACAAAACATTCCCCCCCCCCCTACCCCAACCCCACACTCACGCCTTAGAAAACTTTAAAATCCGAAACCCCTTCCGATCAATCACCTCCAGCGCCGACGCACACCACCAAATCTCCCGCTCCCGCCCCGGAAACTCCCTCAGCGTCGCTATCACCACTTGCAGCGGGAACGCGATGCTCGCCGCCCCTAGCAGCCGGTTGGCAGGCTGCACGCAGTACTCGAACGACTGGCAGATATTGCGCACCGCAGTCATGACGTCGCGGTCCTGCAGCGGCGGGAGGTCCGCCATGTTGAAACCGCTAGGGCACACGTGGACGGACGTGGTGCATGCGCACTCGTCCTCATCGGGCGTCAGCGGCTCCATAAGCGCCAGCGCGTGGTAGAGATGGAACAGTCCGCCCCACAATATGATGCAGATAGCCCAGTACAGCTCACACATGCGCGCGACGCGGAAATTCGCAAAGTGGAACGCGACCGGGAACAGCTTCCCCGTCTCGGCGTCGTCGGCGGGGTTATCGAGCGTGGAGAGCTCGGGCCAGAAGAGCGGGCCGTCGACGCTGGCTTCGAGCTCGGCGTAGAGGGCGCGCATGGCTGCGTCGGCGCGCCAGCAGGAGTCGATGACTGCGAGGCAGGCGAGGAGGGAGGAGGGGGTTTTGAGATCGCCGATGGATTGCGCGGCTTCGAGGATGGAGGGGCCTTGGATGAAGACGTCCATGAACCTGTCGGCGAGGGGCTTGGTCCTACCTTTCCAGGGTGCCTCTATCCACTCCTCATCGCTCATGAAATTCGCACAGTTCTTGGGGATGGCTTGCATTAGCTGTTCACTTGCGTCAGCTTGGGCTCCGTGATAGATGCTGGCAGTGGAAGGGGGTACGTACCGAGCTGTACCGACATGACAGGAAGAGCATGTGTGCCACATCCCCCGTATGCGCCTCCGGGCCCCTCGCCTCAATCAATCGCAGACACCCGTCCGAGTGCGTTATTAACCCCTTATCACTCTCCGCCGGGCACTCCACCACCTCATACAACGCAAGCGCCACACATGCCGCCAGCGTCTCGTCCCTATACACCATATCCTTATCCTTCAGCGCCCTCCCCAGTTCCCGCAGACTAACACAGTACAACCGCCGACTCTCATGCACTAGCTCTATACAATCGTGTGTCCGTCCTAACTGTGACGTACTCAGGGCCATCAGTGCCGCCTCAAGCGCCGGTGCGGATCCGACCATTCCCGGCACGCATACCAGCCACGATGCGTCCTCGGTTGCCGCGGGCGTCCCGTAGTGTGGGATGAAGGCATGCATGAACTCGCCTAGCAGCTGCTGTTGGAACGGCCGGTACGAGTCTACCATCCGCCCTAGACGGGGTGCGGGAGTCACTACCTTGTCACAGTGCGGTATATTGGGCGCGCTTTTCCATACGAGCGCTACTGTCGTATCCTTGGACGCCTTTCCCCCAGTCCTACTTGGCAATTCCCCTGCTGTTGTTGGTGTGGCCGCACCAAGCACAACCCCGCCCTCGAGCTTGACCTGGTTATTGGGAACCCATAGCCGCTCGCGCTGATAACCGCCACATTCGCGCTTCGATTTGATACATTGCTTGCAAGCCGGGGTGTCGAGACTGCACTATGTACACATATTAGCTCCGGCCTGTATAGATGGGATTCCAATTGGGGCGGACGGGGGGGACGAACAGCTATTCTACGCTTGCGGCAGGTATTGCAACCCTTTGAACGGCCTGGGACGCCAACCATCGTCGGTAATTTAAAAAGGGCGATCTAGATAGAGCAGATCTGCTTGGTATGGCGCTGCAGCGTTATGCTGGTATGTGATAGTAGCAGTGGAAGCTAGGAAGGATGGTTGTATCGACGGGATGGCGGACGAAGAATCGCTTTAAAGAGGACCATTCCGCGACACGACTCACAGCATCTCATCTCACCCGTGATCGCGAGCCCATATGAACAAGGCTTGGCCCATTGACGCGCCTTTTCTGTGGCTTTTTGAGGCCGTTGATGGGTCATTACTCGAGCTGGCCTTGCCCACCAGTCCAGCGCAAGGCTGAGAGAGCAGGGGTCTAAACCGCTTTGGGAAGCAATGCGCGAGAGTGGCGGGCCAATCAGAGGGGGCTTACGACGCACCCCTGCACCGGTTGAATATCGGCTTCAGAACTAGCACTAATATTAGAGTCAAGTGGCCTTAGATATGAAAAAGTTCGTTACTCCCTTGGGCTGGAGGAGAAAGCCCTACAATAAGCCTCTTACCCACGGAAGAATGCCGTTTGTCATATCAGCCCCTCACCCATACGCCCTATCTGCCTCGTAAGGGAACTAGCTGCATTATGGAAGCTTCACCGATCGGGACTCAGTGCCGTGAGCCCACTTAGGGTCGCTGATCCCCGATCACCAATTTGCCGCCGGGGATCATCACGGACAGGTCGGCGAGAGAAGTATAGCGGCTACCACAGCTGGAGGTATGATGTCAAGGTAACAGTATAGGGGCTTCGTTCTTGTGGTGAGAATGGGGTGGAGAGGCTCTTTGGTTATGCACGTATCCACCATCACTGCTAGAGGGGACGAGATTTTGTTACTGTACAATATTGTACAATTCTAGATTTCCGCCTTGCGGCTCTTTATCTAAATTCTATTTCATCTATTTCATCTATCCCACCTATTACTCTAATTCATCACACGTAGAAATTATTTTTATCCCCCCGATGTCCCTAAACCATCGCGACCCCCCTCTTATCCCCAACCCCCTCATGATACTGCAACACCTCCATCTGCACTCTCACCCCCTCCCTCGTCTCCTCGCTCTCCCCACTAACACCACTCCTCACACTCCCCGCCTCCACCTTCGCCATACTCCCCATCTTGACGCTCGTCAACCTCGCGTCCTCCTCCGCATCCAGATTATTATAACTCCTTCCCCCCGTCCCCCGCTTGCTAGGATACGTGCCTTCCGCGCCGCTGCGGTTCTTACTCGACCCCCTCACCGTCCAACTGGCGAAGAACGCGCGGCAGCTAGGCACGCACGCGCATATGATGCTGACGTGCACTTCGATAGCCGCCCACAGCCAGGCGACGTAGCCGTACCAACTCACATCATACGTCTGTAGGAAGACGACGACGTTGTAATACAGCCTCATGGAAGCCGCGGCGATGACTACCAGCCCGGCGGAGAAGAGGGCGATCACCTGCAGCTTCTGGGTGGTGCGGATCTTGAGGAGGAGCAGGGAGCGGAGCGGGATGCCGAAGATGATGAGGTCGAAGATGAGGTTGAGCATGCCGGCGGTGACCATGTGGATCCCTTCTTCCAGGCAGGTGCCCTCGGCACCGGGGATAAGGATTTCCCAGTAGTATTGGAGGGGACTAGGTGGTGTTAGAAGGGGTTGCTTGGCTGGGGAGGAGGGGGGCGACGAACCGGCACTGCAGGAAAAGGATGAGCATTAGAACGATGTAATAGATTACCATTGCGCCGAGGGTGATTTTGGTGATCAGCTTGTCCATCTTGGCCACGAGGATGCGGAGGTAGAAGACGAGGATGGAGAATTTGGTGAGAGAGGACGAGGTGAGGTAGAGGACCATGCTTGCCCAACTGACTTTTCGACTCGTAATGCTATCCTCCGAAGGCAGATCCCACACATGTATATCCCACCCATAATTATGTATCGCGAGTATAACGCTCGTCGTCAGGCCCAGCCCAACAATCTACATCTCGTTAGTCTCCATGCCACCAAGCCAACCCCGTGCCTGTTCTAAAAAAGCCAGGCGATGTGGACAAACATACCGCAGAAATCACAATTAACACATCATCCAACCCAATCCCCGCCTTCGTAATTACCAACCTCGCATATAACCTAATCGACACAAACAGAGCCACCAGCGCTACCAGAACTCCCTGAATAACAATACTCTCGTTGCCACGGCGGACTGGATCGACGTAGTTGGGCTCTGGCCATGATGCCATGACCTCAGCCGGCGGGAACCTCATGCTTGCGGGACGAGCATAGAGGCTTGCCCAATTCTATTCTGTTGCACCTGTTTTCGAGGAGATATTCGTTTCGAGAGGCGCAACGTACGAATATGACCGGATTTTGAGGCGTTAGGGAGCGTTGGCATACAGGCGCAATGCGCGGGGGATGTTCGGTCCTTTAAGTGCAGCAGGCTGGTCCAGATCGTCGACGCACGATTACTGTTCCTAGCAGGTTGTCCCGCTGGCGTCGGGATCCGCAGTCGGCAATAGCAGCTCCTGGTTCGACGAGCCCTGCCGTAAGGGTCTCGTCCACGCGGACAATGGGGGGTTCCACTATTTGCGCATTGACGGGATGGTGGGAGGAGGAGGGCGAGAGGCGGCGGGCACCAATGGGGGAGGAGATGGGAGGGGCTGCGGAGGCGATAGGAGGGCGAGGTCGGTGACAGGAGCGGTGATGGCCTGGAGGGAGGGGAATCTCATACTCCTCCCATACATGCGCCCATACAGAACCCTCGAACGCACCCTTACAGTGCACAGATATGGTACTCTGCCTGTGTGTGGGTCCCTGTGCCTCGGCCAGTGTTTGATGTGGCGGGGCCGAAAGTGGCGGGAACCAAAGAACGGAGTGGGTTTAATGGCCCGAATGTGGAGGACAGAGGGAGTTGGTTGGGCAGTATAGTATTCTTTAGGGCCGAAGAAGGAGGCGGCCAAGGGAACCAACTGGGCCGGGGTTGTATGAAGACAGAGGTGTTCACTGTGGCGGAGGGGCAATTTTATGCGCATAAAGAGTGTTTTATGTGTGTTATGTGCGACTGCCGGTCATCAATGGACCATAACGGCGATGAGCACGAGGGCATTCGCACGCATCATCGTTCCTGCCATAGCGACTGTATTTTGAGTATTGTCAATGGTGGCGTTAATATCATAAGCCAAAAAAATAGCAAACCTCGGTGTACTCGTACTTATGCGCGTGTCGTCGTCGAGAACAGCCAATAAACCCTTCGAAGCACAGCCCTGCCATCGGAAACTCTCCATACTAACTGTTGTAGTTCCAGATACGCGCACCTTGGCGCAAATCACTGCCCATCCCCGACATGATCGCTGTGAAAATCGAGGATCAACGTTTTGCCGGCGAGCAAAATTCGGATGAGGGTCTCCGCTGAACTATTGATAGATGGACATGACTCGCCGATCCCAACTTGCGGGATAACATCGGTTGGAAATAGTCCAATATTTCCCTCACCACTCTCGGACGAAGTGTGTTGTATAGTACAGTACCATACATAGAATTCTGCAGCAAGCCGTCAGCAATTATAGCTCCACCAGCGCCAGAGATGAAAAAAGGGGGAGCAAGATATTGACCATACAGCGGCCGCCATACGCGACTATCGACTCAACCCTGAGAGCTATAGCTTTAGTCCGTCCCTAATTGAAGCTCCTCCCAAATCCGGCTGGCTAGCTAGCACATGTCAACTTGATCCTGCCTCCCCTCACAACCCCACGATCCGCTCTCTCCGCAATGCGGCATATGCAAACGCCCAAAGAATACTCCACGGGGAAGTTGCTACTAAGTCATCATACTAGCTATGCACACACGGGAAACCACGCGTTGTTACGGACTTCTGGTGAACGGCAGGCACATGTGAATAGATAGCTCATGCCGCCACTGCGGAATTAATTCCCACCCGGCGAACTGGTAAGTTAAGTAGCGGCGGGAAAGAGAAAGAGACCGCTAGGTACTGTCTCACCGTGCCCGCCATCACCCACACACCACGCGTCCTTGGTCGCCAGCAGATAAGTTGAGTAACGTGCGCTCTCAGCCAAACATCTCGAGAATTGCCATTGCCGTTATCCGTCGCTGTTGGCGCGATTAGACCTGATAGGAGTCTACTACGGGTATGACGTTGTAACCGTGTCCCACAGGGTGCAATAAATGGATAGCTGCCTTCAACTCTGGGTCGAGGAAAGTGATGTCTCACAACCGGCAGTTACATATCCTGTCATGTTATCGATTTGATTGCCATGAGTGGCCATGGTTACCTCTGACTATCACTGTCTCCTGTCCCAGCACCGTGGTTGTGGGATGCGGGGAGGACAGCTTCGTTCATGTGAATATGCAACCTGGGTAGTACCCTCGTTCGCCCCCCTTTCTTCCCCCCTACGACTTCCTGGAACTCTCCTCCTTTGCCTCCCCTCCTTTTCTTCCCCTCCTTTGCGTCCCATCCTTCCTCGTCGTTCTCGCCTGCCACCTTCTCATACAACCCCCCCGACATCTCGAATACCGCAGCAGTTCCACCCGCGACCCCGGGCCCGGAGTTTCCTTGCTGCATTTCAGTGTCTGTCAGCCCGCCTGCACTACAATATGCACTATCAACTCGTCCATCTCCGTCTGTAACTCAGCGAAGATGGTTGCATGATCCGTGGACCTAAGGTCCATTATCGAATTTATGACAGTGTGTGCAATGACGGCCGTATAGTATCTTATCCTATACCAGGTTTAAAAGACAAGGTTGGTGAGCTCATGAGATTGAATATGTAAACGCCTTGAAATTCTCTGAATAACTGAGGCTGTTATCATGTTTTCAAAACAGGCACTTCATCCCCGTTTGGCCCCCACGAGGCTTGGCAGTAACACCACAGTAAAACCAACAAAGCCAAACCCAACAGTGCTAAATCACCTTTGCTTTTCTCAACTCCATCTCGAACATCTCCTTCAGTTGTCGACTTATTAATAAATACCCGACTACCAACCCATCTTCTAACTTTGTCCATTATCGATTTATTTAATCTACAACATGGGCGCCCTGTTTGCCTGGGCATTCAGCCAACCGCGCGACCCAGATTTTGAAAGTAAGTGCAACTAGAACCCCACGCTGCCTATGGGCTCAACTCGGCATTAGTAGCTAATTTATGTTCCCCTTAGTAAAGAGCGATTCGGCAAACCAAGCGCAACAGCAGACCCTCCCATAATACGCCAGGCAATTCTCGAGGCCGAAGAAGCCAGTGCAGCTGCCGTCCGCAGTTCCCCAGACCCACACCAGTGCCGCACATGTGGGAAGCTTTTTGTGTGTGCAAGTAAGAGGGATACGCATCAATCACAGGATCACCAATAGTGCAGTATATACATGGCGAGTGGTGGGAGCGAGCTACAATAGATGAAATATGACAATGTGCATTTTTCTGCTTCATCCCCGTTTCCCCCTCCATTATCTCTGATACCCTGGCCAGCCCATCTGCCCCTCGTCGAGCTCCTCCCTCTTCAACCCCTCTGTCTCCACCAGTACCTCATCGAAGATGGCTGTGAAATCCATAGGCTTAGCAGGTTTACTTCCTCTCAGCGTCGTGTTTACGGTGGCTTTGGCTCTCGACACGTGCAGCCTCTGCAGCCTCTTCAGCCTCATTTTCCGCATCCATCTCCGCATATAATTCCCTCAAGATCTTAAAGGCCACCTCGGGCCCAGCGGGGTTTGCGCGTGGCATGCCTATTTTTTCTCAGTTAGCTATTTGCCATAATCTAAATTAACAGAAAGGTTTTTGCGCGTAGTAACTCACTTGGTAACACTGAAGTTTTCTTTCGCGTCTCGTCGTCCATGTTGAAAGCCTCGTCCATCATACTCACTATCCTAGCCATGATTTTCTCTTCGTCAAACTCATCATCAGACTTGTCATCAGCCTTCTTAGACTCTTCTTTGCCGCGAGCATGGTCGTTCCCACCTCCAGGCATAACGCGACGAATGGGCCGATTCTTTTTTTTTATTACTTGGAGGCACATTTTCCGCATCGCTATCATTGTTTGGAGGCACATTTTTCGTATCGCTACCATCGCTGAGAGTAGCTGCACCTTTCCCTGTATCAAGAGATGAAGGTGAATTGATATCCGCCATAGCGCTTTGTTCAGACTAGCCACGAATTAGTTAGGGTTACTTAGTTCATGTTAAAAACCTCGTCCATTACCTTATTCAACCTAGCCTTGGTTTTCTCTGGGTCAAACTCGTCGTCAACTGCGTCAACCACGTCAGCGGCATTTGAATTGTGGTGGGCTTTTTGTGGTGTTACAAATGCTAGATCCGGATTGTCTGAAAGAGGCGCTTGCGATGGAAGTATATAGACTTTGTAGTAATGCCGGAAACAAATAAAGGTGGTCATGAAGTGAGCCAGGATAAAGACTATATCGAATGTTCAGAACTAGTGGTGTCATGTCATTAACTTAGCATTATCAGTGGTTAACCTATTTAGCAGATTTTAGACTCGAGCTAAAAGTTGGATTAGCGTGGTCACATACAGACTGGCGTACTGTCTCACTTTCTTGACACAACTAGTCCTCA
Organism: Pseudogymnoascus sp. 23342-1-I1; assembly: GCA_001662575.1. NCBI lineage: Eukaryota > Fungi > Ascomycota > Leotiomycetes > Thelebolales > Thelebolaceae > Pseudogymnoascus > Pseudogymnoascus sp. 23342-1-I1. The sequence goes on along the minus strand of KV454994.1, from coordinate 304,020 downwards.
GCAATTGATATAGTCTTAATCCTGACTCATTTTATGACTACCTTAATTTGTCCCCGATATCGTCAGCAGCGTCGCCGGAGGATGGCGGGAGTAACGAGCGGGACTGGGATCCCTCATGAGCGAGGCTGATGAAGGTTTCTCACACTGTAGGTTTTTAACATAGTCACCCACAATCATCACACCTTTCACAACATCCCTCATGAGTGAGACTAATAAAAGTTTCTAACGTAGTAGGTTTCCAGCGCAGTCACTCACAATCATGACATCCATATCCCTCGCCCCAGAGGACAAGATCAGCTTCAACCCTTCAGCACCAGGCCCCGCGCCCTCACGTGAGTAGTAAAAGATGCGGACGGAAGAAAGGAGTTGTGATCCAGTTGGCCAAGGTCTCTAAGGGGCCTGAGTCATCGAAGCTAATACAGCAACGCAACAACATATTGGTTTTAGTGGGCTTGGAAGAGCTGCAGGCACGACCTTACTTGCATTATACTTTGAGGCGCCAGTGTGCCACAGATCATGCAGGGTATAGTGGTAAAAGTGATATGTAAATCGCTCTCTCGACAGATAATTGTCAGCCAGGAAACTTCCAAGACAATGTCTCTTTCAGAGGCAACAACGGCACATAGGGGTATGTTGTGCTCCATAGAAAGAGTTTATGACAGTCTGAGTAGTAATTATGACCTGTATTAAAGGCGTAGAGAGGATATCTATCAAGGGGCTCTCAAACCGAGTAATTCTCGGCGCGGAATGATATTGGATGTCTAAGGGGAGTGTGGGAGCATAGGCACAAGATTTTGGTTGGGACAGACGAAACACGAAGCGAACACACAGCCCTTGCTTAACGCTCAAATCTTGTGAGCCAACCTCGTCGGGCCCAATATTTAGCTACATGCAAGGGAAACCAAATTTAACAACGCATACCAATAATTATACCGTTCGGCTATCAGCGTTTGGTCTGCATCGAAACTGATAGTTATGTCTCACCTCGGAAGCAGCAAGGATTCTGGGTCGACGCATTATCACCGAAAGACGCCCGTGGCGAATACGATGTTGCTCTGTACAGTATCATTGAAAGGACAGAAGAAAACTTATTATCATAGCTAGACTCAAGAATGACAATTAAGCATGGCATATGAAGCTTGGCAAGAAGGTGTGACAGCTCAAAAATCAAATAGTATACCGTCTCTATTCCTATACTACAAAATTAATGCTGAGCCAACGGGTAGATAATCCCCAACTCAGATAATCCCAGCAGTTTAACTACAGCGTGACAAGCCGTAACCAACGAAGGGACTGAAGGCTGTTGTAGAAGCAAGGTAGCCCAGTCTTCTGAATTCCAGACTCAACCGATATGAGGCCCTTACTTGATCCAATAGTGATAAAAGCGTGGAAAATCCCCCTGTAACTCGGCCCGAATATGATGAATTCCAAATTTATGATAGATTATTTAGAATTTGGTCACAGCGTGAAGTGCTGCACCTAACATATTCTTGGTTGTCTTCTTACAGGGAACCACTGGAACCCAGTGCATTTGTAGATAATCTACGAAAACAGGTTTTTTACATCAAAAGAAGCGTCGGGGGTTTGCAGATTAATTTGAAGAACATAATCTAGCGTCGGAATGTGGAATGTGGAATGGGGAATCTAGACTATAAATACCAATACTCTCCAGTTCATTAAATATCTAAGGCATATGCCAACTCTAAATCTTTCCAACCTCTTCCAACCTACAAACATGAAGGCTTCAATTGCTGTCCTACCTGTCCTCATCTACCTTGTAGCGGCAGGGACTATAGGAGGATGCATCATACACAAGGTTGAATGCGGACCATGGGGTGGCTGTTGTGGAGGCCTTCATTGTGAAGTAAGTTCTCAAATAACGTCTAGCTCAACCCAACATGTCTCACTTCTTACAAGATGATTCGCTGTGGAGGGATATTAAGTAGTACAGCAATGGAGTATGCTAACGTAAAAATCAACTCTAGATTACTGACACAAACCTCGAAACCGGAAAATGCGTCAAATAACACGGGTCTCTCTACCATGTCCCTAAAACAAAATAGCCTCTGGTCCACAGCATCTGCAACACGTTTATGGGGAATGTCAAGGTCGCTTTGGGGTCGTATGGAGTTCTCCTCTGCAGTTTCAACTTGGCGTACTGGAGCTGGGCTTCTGTCTTTATGGTGCTATTTAACTTGGCAATGTCACACTATTCCAAATGAAAACCCAGCTTATACTTCACAACAATCAATTAAGAAAAAAAAAGCGGTTATAAACAACGATATTTTCTGTTTCTCATTTTCCCAATATTTACAATTCATCTCTACATTTGCACATCTCGTCCGCCACCTTGCAGTTATCAATATGAAAGTCGCAATTACTCTCTTAGCTTTCCTAGCCACACTCGGAGCAGCAATCCCTACTATGGGCCTTGAAAAAAAATGCTATGCTGCTGGAGAAACTTGCTATCAAAATAGCTGTTGTGCTGGGATGGCCTGCAGAGTAAGTGTTTGTACCTGCGACTGCCTTCGGGTGCTAACATCAACTTACTTTAGTACACTGTCCCTGGCGAGAAGTTCCCCAAATGTAGAATTCAATAGAGACCTGTTTTTTCCTTGGTTGCGATGCTGTTTCAAGAGAAGGTTATGGGTGATATAGTCATTGTATGGAGTTCTCCACTGGAGTTTCAGCTCGGCCGACTATAATACGTTTCTGTCCTTACTGTTCAATTTGCATGGGCGAGACGTGGCGGTTTACACGTTAGCAATTTCTACACTAAAGTCTGTCTTTCACTGTCTAGAGACGGACAGAGAGAATCCATAAATTAGGAACCGACGTGTGAATTTAGGGATGGTTGACATATACTTTAGTTCCAATGTACGACGTAGGAGCTAAAATATAAACCTGAATATACATAATGTACAGGCAACACATTTATAGTGTGCTACTCCTTCGTTCCTAATTCGTTAAATAGCGGATATCCCCAAGTGCGTGTGGCTGCTGTCCAGATTTTTTTGTTGATCCCAGAGACATCATCTGCAGCCCACTGGCCCCTCCAGTATGGACCCCCATTTTTAGCAACAAAATCTATCAGCGCCCGAGGACATCGTGCCTCTTCCTCTTTGTCTCCACCTTTGCCCCATGAGATGAGAATCTTGTAGCTCTTCTTGTTGATGTCTAGTACAAGTTCAAGCCGTTTCTGCTTCATATTCCACGATATCATGCAATGGAACGCCGGTCTGCCTCCGGGAGCTTATCTTAAATTAAGATTTCATTGTTAGCTTATTAGCTTTAAAAAATATATAACTATAGATGTTAATAGAGAGGTATTCTTACCGGAATAATCTAAGGACAACTGGTCTAGCACCAACCTCAAGAAGGCAGCGCGCAATTGCTTGCTTTGACGAAATAATCTCTAAGGATGCTTTCTGTAATATTCATTAATAAAGTAATCCGTTTATAATATTCCTAGAGCAAGCTTTCTTACTATTCCTTGGTTTTGTCCCGCGTCAAATTTGGATGTTCCATTACTCCATTTCCATGCAGCATCAGTGCCCTCGAATCGTTTCCATTCGCTTTCCTCCAACTGAAATGCACCATTCTTTGAGCTAGAATCGAGAACTATCCCGGTGTTACGGCACCGGGCGATTCTATGACCCTTGAGGTCATAAATCGAAAAAACGAAATTGCTGTCCTCGATTGACTCTAGCTGGGAGATGATCTTCAATGCAAACGAGGTGCATCTCCCAGTTAGAGAGCCCCATGTTGGGCGTAAACTGCCAGTGAAGGTCTCGCTGTCAAAATCTTCTTTTTTGATGGATTTGAGGGTGCCTGGGCTCTCGACAAAATCATTATATGTTGCTCCAACTTTTCCTAGTAAGAAATCAATCATTTTCAGAGTCGAATATGGACCCCCCTCGAAGGTCTTGTACCATTCCTCATTTGCCAATTGAAGATGGTTAGACATGATGATATAAAATGATTAATTGTAGAAATGAAGGGTGAGTGGTTGCACAAGTTCAGAATGACAGATTAAAAGAGTACGCGTCAATCTGAAGATTTACAATTTGTCAACATAAACATCTCAATTTCTCCGCTAACGCTCCTCGCTAGAAATTTAGGAGGAAGGTGCGCGTTGCCCCTAGTAATTTGAGACAATAGAATTTATCTCTTTAGTTTTATTCCTAAAAATCCAGCCAATACTATGCTTAACAACTAGTTAGAGAAGAAAGATTGAAAACTATAAAACCCATGCTTCCCTCTGTGGGTTTCCACTCACCTAAATACTCCTCGACTTATACACATCCTCCATCTTGTCACAAATACATACTTCATCATTTGCCAAGTATTCCAACATTTACCTAGCATTTAACTTACGTTCCTGATCCAAAGTTCAAGCAAGGTAGATGTAGATCAACGCAGTGTCTCACACACCCTAGAATGTAAATCTAGCTTCTACCACCAGCTAAGGTGTTGGTGATAATGGGGATCTGTACCTTGCGTCCCCAGAAAATGTCTACGGGGTACACAGTTGGCATGGTTCACCACCAAAAATACTCGTGCCTTCCAAAAGTCTAAAGATTGACTGTCGACAACAGTAGCAATTACAGCAGTTAAAATTTAAATGAAGGCGTTCAATTACTTAGAGCTATAATCAGTATGTTAGCTACTAACAAAGGGAATCAAAAGGATAGACTCTATGCCTTTAAATAGTCAATATTAATCCTGGGAAATATCAGCCCCTTTTTAGACTTTTGGGCGACACGAGTACTAGAAATATGCCAAGAACCATGCCATGTATTGTTTCAACTGCATACAGGGAGTCAAATATGTTTTCGTCGTTATATGGAGTTCTTCCCTGGAGTTTCAGCTCAGCTGATTAAAATAGGACTTATAATGACAAATTTCCCTTGACATGCAAGTCCCTAGCGTTTGGTCTTACTTTACAAATGTAAATAAGAGCCATCTATATGTCAGCAATAACAGTACAATGTTGCTAGGCTGACAGCTTTGTGTCCATACCATCGGAAAAGATAACTTGCGGACTACAAAAAGACAACGCGTTCCATCTTTCTTGAATTTCAGAATAAATATTCATCCCAAACCCACTGTTTTATGTCCCAGCCATCTTAAAATACACCAACATGAAGATATCCATTATTATTTTAACTATTCTTGTCTCTATCAGTTCTGCGAACTCTCTAAAGGAGACCTCATGTTTGGCCGGCGGGGAAAGGTGTGGTGCATTTGGCTATGACGATTGTTGCAGAGGATTTACTTGTAGAGTAGGTGCCATTACCACAACTGATACAGTAGCAGCATACTAACGCCCCTGTCAATTATAGGGGCCCAACACTTTAGGTAGATATTGCCGATTTTAGAAAGTGCTGCTTGGTATCATAGTTTACAAATGGGGGCTGAGGAATCGAAGGCGATATTTTGTCATGTTATGGAATTTAGCTCTCCCGACCAAGTGGGTTTTTGTTCTGTCTTTGATTTCCAATTAGGAATGTTAATATGGAATTGGGCCACATAGAAACTAGTAGCGAAGTGAACTATAACAGTGATTCAAACCCCCTTACTTAAAGTAACTGGAATTCGATTTGTATCACTAGGGGATAGATCATAACATCATTCCTTAGCCAGTAAATTCAAACAATACCATCAGCCGCCCGCTCCAGAATTACAAGATATAAAGTCCACGTTACAACCTCTTAATTCTAAGAATACGCGTCATCTTAAATATCGCTCTGCATCTTGCAACCTGTCAACATGAAAGTCTCAATTGCACTTTTTACTATTCTAGTTGCTGTCACCACAGCGAATTCTCTACGGAAAAAGCAATGCGTTCTTGAAGGAGGTGCTTGCATAGGAGCTGTCAAATGCTGCAGAGGGCTTAATTGCAACGTAAGTTCTGCTATTTCAGCTGGTCTGCACCAATAATTGCCTTTGGAAGCTAACGTGGATTATCTTTAGATAATTAGTGACCGTTACGGTGCTTACAACTACGGAAAGTGTGACAGACTAAAATGATATCTCCTGTATCTTTGGAGAATGGGTTTCTGATAAGACTACGGGAAAATTGAGGATACTTTAGTCGTTGTATGGAGTTCTCCAATGGAGTTTTAGCTCGGCCGATTAAATGAAGGGTTCCCGTCTTTGCCATGTGCTTCGACCAATTGAGATATTTGAAGAGCATATGAAATCCCTTGCTTCGCAAAAGATGCGATTCTTACATAACAGGTATAACGACAGAAAGCTCATGTAGTGTTGAACAAACCATGGTTTATCACATCCACAGCTTATAAGATAGTCCATGGCCCATTCAGGAATAATTGACATGATAAAGCCGACACTTTCGTCTCTACCACTGATCTAGAATATATCCCAACTATCACATCTTTTGCTATTGCAATCCGCCAACATGAAGATTTCAATTGCGCTTTTGACTGTCTTGGTCTCACTTGGAGCAGCGGGCCCAATAGGAGAGCTAGAACAGTCTTGTGGTGGGCATGGCGCTTTGTGCGCCGGAGACTACCCCGTGTGCTGTCCTGGATATAGATGCATCAAAGTGAGTTCCTATTTGGTAATTTTATGTCGTACAATCGGTGGCGGCACACTTATATAGCTTTAAACTACAGCTGTGGCCTCACAATGAACGATTTTGCGCACTCAGCCCCTTCAGTTAAGATAACTATTGATTATTCATGGTGGATTAAAAGTTGCTCTATAGTCGTTGTATGGAGTTCTCCTTTGGAGGGAGTTTCAGCTCAGCCGACTATATTAGGGTCTCTGTCATTACTATATGTCTCTCTAGAATCTATAATCAATTGAAAAGTTTACAGATGTTGACCACAAGGCTTGCCCCTTGCTTCGTTGTAGGTAGGAGTCAACCAGAAAGGTGTAACATATCAGACAATGCCACAAATTGCCAGCGACTGTAAATTCGCCAAAACTTATAAACCTACGCATTGCCAGTAATGTCAAATTTTATCTTACAATCCTTTATACGACCGACAATAATATACAAACTGTAGACTCATAAACTTCTACCTTGACAGTTTTCCACAGCCGCTATCTGCACGATGAAGCTATCAATTGTAGCTTTAACTACCCTAATCGTCTATGTGGCTTCGAGCCCACCAGGGCTGAAGTGGCAATATTGCAGTCAGGAAAATATAGAGTGCGGAAATGGTCATCTCTGCTGCGAAGGGTTTACATGCATTGGTGTAAGTTCCCCTGTGGTGACTGGCATTAATTGTAGACTAATATAGTTCTAAACGTCAGATACTGGTCGGAAAAGGAAGTTATTGCCATTAGTATTAGCACTTCTACTAGATGTCTATATGTAGAGAAGGTTGGATTTATTCAGCCCTTGTATGGAGTTCTCCGTTGGAGTTTAACCTCGGCCGGCTGGTTTTGGAGTGATTACTCTCAGGGCGAGCACTTTGGTCATCCAAACAAAGACTGGTTAGAAGCATTGGCGGTGCAGTTACAAACAAAGTTCACTATCAGCTCATATAATCATGATATTGACCCCTATAACGTCTAGTAATTAAAACCTGAAAATACAATGGCGGTTGACAGATCCCCTCCTATGCATAAACTATCTATGAGCGCAGATGCAAGAAGAGGCGACTCATCAACCAAGGGAAGTCACATAATTACCCACAGCACACCAGACATAAATACATGTACATTATGTATATTCAGTTGTAAAGTTTGATAATACTTCAATTTTTATAACGCCTGCCACACACTGTAAGTCCAATTAACAGCTTTACTGCACTCAGCTTTGCACCTCGAACCTGGGTAGCCAAGTTATCACTTTTTGGCTCGTAATGACTGCACCAACTATGCTGCGACTAATGCACCTCGATATCTGAGCTCCCCAAATTTTCCAGTGACAATAAGACCATACACAGTTCGGAAACCCTACGGGCTGCAATTGCATGTGGCATAACACCATCTCTCTTCACGACTGACTACAGTCAGCACTGGATCCAGGAAGATAGATAAATTCAACTCACTATGTGCGTCTCAGTTGGCCTCCTCTTGAATAGTCATCATATTTGGGCAGCAGTGTCCTCTACAACACTCTTTCTCCACGTTGCAGGCAACATAGCTGTTGACGGCGACGAAGTGCCAGTCCTGGCGGCAGCCGCCGCAGTGGTTCCCAAATGGCCCGTATCGTTCGATCTCTGTGCACTTCGCTAGGTCCACCACAGTCTTATCCGGCACAGTCTTATCCGGCACAGTATTTGCCGTCACAGATGCCGAGGCAAAGAGAGCAGCGATTGCGAGAGTTACGGTGGTGATGCGCATAGTTGCGGTTGAAGGGTTGCTTTTCGGGATACTGCAGTTAGGTTTGTGATGGAATGTGGTTATGGAAGCAAGGGATAATATATTGGGGACACAAGGTCTATAAGTATTCACCAATTGGCGCTATATATGCAACTAGATTCAGATAATATTATCACCGCGGCAGTTGCTTATGTAAAAAGTTGAAGACGGGCCGTTTCAAAGTCTCACATTTTAGAGGCGGCATGAGACTGTCTCAAGGTTGGGATCGGCAAAGCCACCTGTCAACCAACTATAGAAGTGAGCCGGCGAATGACAAGCCAACCAATCGAGGTGAGACAGGGTCGGAGACATGCCAAGTTGAATGATGGGGTAGGAGACCAAGAAACCTACTCACCATAGCGTAGAGAGGTCCCAACGGCACTATCTCCTTGGCAAGGCCTCAAATAATCCAAATCCATACTATTTTATCGATACAAGGCAGCACGTGTCAGGGTTTGAAGTTTAACCCAATTATATGATAGCGCTCCACCTCTGCGTCTAGACTCTTATGCACTGCATGGCCGAGAGACTTTTGGTCATTTTCAAGACATTGAGGTAAAACCTGTTCATGCCAAGGGGATACTTTTCCCCGCCAACCCCTTTTCGGAAGGTCAACGATGGGATATATTGATCTCATGCTTTAATGAGCTCCGCCTGGGATATCCGCAATTGGGAATTATCTACGTGGTTCAGAGTGCTTACTATCGTTCTCTGCCACCACCATAGAAAGTAACCTGTCACAGTACCAAAACGGAAACAACCACGGGCCATGTCTCAGATAGGATATCAGATCTCGATATGATTTCTTTGGTTGCTGTCAAACCCAACCAGCCACCTCACAGCCAATTAATAGTTAAAGAAACCGAGGGTATCATCACCACAAGTTGAGCGTATCCATGCATGCCCTGAACGCCATCCCATGCACCACCATCCCATCCCCTCCGCTCTAGAGTCCCAAAAACTTCCCCCCAAGCGCCACCGCAATACCCCCTCCAAACATTGCAACCACGCTCACGAAACTAGCCACGCTCAGCCCAGCCATCCCACTAATCCCATGCCCGCTCGTGCACCCCGCAGCCACCCTCGACCCAATCGCCATCAACACGCCACCAATCACTGCCGGCGCATCGCCCACCTCAACTCCCTTTGCGGGGAAAGTGCCCGAGGCGCGCCAGAATGCGGCGCTGCCGCCTACCACGCCCGCGGCAAAGACGAGGGGTGAGACGGATGGCCACGGAGATGAAGAGGGAGTGACAGCGCGCCAGAAGAGTTTACCGAACGACTCGTATGCTGACGACACGCCGAGCGTGTTTGTTGTCAACAGGAGGGACGCCAATTGCGCCAGGCCCATCAGCGAACCGCCGATAAGGGGATTGAGTAGCCTGCCCTGCTCATCAGGTAGGTAGCGCAATGCCACACCGACAACGGAGAGACAGATGGCTTGATACGCAAGCACGGCCGGAAAGTCCGCAACACCGCAGCGTTGCGGGACCGTCAGCTTCGGCTTCTCCTCGCCCTTCACGGCCGCTGGAGTCGCGCGACGGAACCCCCCAGAATACCCCACAAACAGCGCACCCCCGACCAGCGAACCGGCGAGCACGGCGAAGCCGGAGCGCAGGCCCATCCCGACCTGGACAAGGACGGTGCCGGGGCAGGAGCCGGTGAGGGCCATGCCGGCGCCGAGGAGGAGGCAACCGGCGATGTTGCCGTCATAGGGGAAGTAGCCCCAGGCGGCGGGGGATCGGGGCGGGCAGGGGGCGAGGGATGCGCGCTTAATGAGGTTGATAATAAGACTAGGTGTGGGTTAGTGTGAAATTATGAGAGGGGTGAGAAGGCAGGGAGGGGTAAAAAGCTAGGGATGGGGAAGTGGAGAGCGGGGAGGGGTAAAAATCTGGGGAATGGGGAAGTGGAGATCGGGGAGGGGAAACAAAGTGGGGGACGTGCAGGGGGGGAGGGGGCTTACGCGCTGCCTGCTGTGGCGGTCAGGAAGACCTCGAGCATGTGGAAGTTCTCGAGGCGGAGCTGGGAGATGATGATCGATGGGGAGGCGACTCCGGCGGCGGAGAGAGCAGCGCCGAAGAGGAGGCCAGAGGTGGCGGTCGAAATGGTTTGGGAAGCCATTGTGAGTGCGATTGTTGTATCGTCAAGATTGAAGGTAAAGGGAAGTATTTAGACGTGCTGGAGCATACGTATAGTGTATAAAAAAAAAAAGAAAGCCGAGGCTGTGGCGCATTTGTAATTCAAGTCCTAAATTGCGTGCCAGATGGCGGCAATCGCTCCGCAGTGGGGCGGCTTGGTCGGACAACAGATACATAACATAATGAAAATCGCATACTTACAAAGCTACTAGGCAAGTTTATGGAGAAGTAACTCACAGAGGGACGACATATTGCCGTTATAGGAAATGAAGAAGCTATACCCCAACTATATCCAGTCGGCGCTAGCTTGACGCAGCTTCTATGCTCTTGCTGGGATGAGATCCAGACGTTTGGGATTCGTAAATAAGAGGTGCTTACATCAGCGGGACTTTAATTTCACCTGATCAACGGATCGGAACTTGACGCTTTTCCGAGACGTCCGAAAAGCCATCACGTGATATGAATAGAGAAACTACTGGAAGAAACCAGATCCATTATGGCAGGATTAGACACAAAGAGAATTCGTAGGAAGGACGGGACTTGCCATGCAAAGACTGATAGCAGACACATACATGCCCAAGACAGTAATCAGGAGGCCAAGACTCGAACTTTCAAGCTTCCGTGTTCTCTTACATTCTTCATTCTTGCCGCCGCATACTGATATGATGCAAGACGGGTTGGACCGGGTCAACATAACCTGAACTCTCACTTGTGCATTGTACATTGGATATCACCGGCGACAGAATTATCCCCATCACGTGGGATCGACGATCTGGCTAGAGCGTCGCCGAAAGGAGCCAGTCGTCAGAGGCATAGGGCCACCGAGTGGAGTAGGTAAGCAGGGGCTGCGTTGTTTAATCAGGCTGCCACTGGTATACGCGGGGTGCAAGACGACAACACAATTTTATGCCACAACTAGAAGAGTACTACAAGACGCGACGGCCCACTTTGAAAGGGCAGGTTATCACAGACTTCGCTACCGATACACAATAACCTCCTTGCTTGCCAGTTTCACCGAGAAGTTCCGGCCGTTATATGATCCCTAGGACAGCGTCCCTCAACCACCATGGAGGGCAGTGCGAGTAGTGCTGGAGGCGCTGGCGGCGGCGGCACAGGCCAAAGTAAGCAAGAAACCCATCTCGAGTCTTGGCGTCCTCAGCTAACCCCAGACTCCAGGAACATCATGTGATTCATGTAAACGCTCCAAGGTGAGCACTGAGCACTGCTCCACACTTACGAGTTATGATACTAACCTCTCTGTAGCTCAAGTGCATCAAACCGCCGGGAAACGACAAGTGCACCCGGTGCACAGCCCGTAATACGGAATGTCAGGTCACTCTTGTCAGCAGGAAGAAGCGGGAAAAGAAGATGTTTGTCATCACCCCGTTCTCACATCCGCCCCCAATACCCCTGTCATTCTAACGCCTTACAGTCACTACCTCTCCGCAATCGAGGACCGCATGAAGCGCATGGAGTCCGCCATGAACGCCTCCGGGATCGCCATTGACGGTGACCCCGAGGCCGCCATCCCCGCCGTCTCGGCACAGTCGGCGCTTGAAGACAAGCTCTCGATCTTCATGATCAGCGACGACGGGGCGGCCGGCTTCGTGGGCCCCTCGTCTGGCTTTTCACTCTTCTCGCCGCAGGGCCTGCGCTGGATCTCAGAGAAGACGGGAAACAACGATTTTGAGCAGGTAATCAATGAGGTCTCTAACACATGCGAGCAGCCGACTGGCGACCAGGCCACGTTCCGACCGCTCCGGGAGAACGAGAGGGAACCGCTGCCGCCCAAGGATGTGGCGAATGAGTATATGGCGGCATATTTTGACAATTTCAACAACAGCTTTCCGCTGTATGATAAGGAGAGCGTGATGGAGAGGTTCGCAAAAGATTACTATATGGTGAACAGGGAGAAGGATCCGGCGTGGTACGCTTCGCTGAATGTTATATTCTTGATTGGACGGTCTATCGCTATGCATGAGAGGGAACCGCATGGACTTTGCGAGAAGTACTTCAGGAATGCGAGTAGTGTCTTCTCAGAGCTGCTGTTTAACGGACCTAGTTTGCTAGCCGTGCAGGCCATGGTTGGAATGGTAAGGCCACCCCCCTAGATATTATGCACTCGTCACTAATGATAACAGGCCCTTGTGCTGCAAGCGTCAGAAGACCCACATCCATCATATATGCTTGTGGGCATGGCAGCACGACTTGCCCAAGCAATCGGCCTCCATCGGCGATTAGACGGATACGGGTTGAAAGAGAGAGATATCGAGCAGCGCCGCAACGTCTTCTGGATCGTCTTCGGTCTCGAAAAGGGCATCAGCATCCGCTCCGGCCGCCCATCCGTCTTCAGCGACGACGACATCGGAGTCGAATTACCGCCCAAGACCACGCACGCCTACAAGGACCTATCGAGCGCCGACTCGGTTCTTGGCAGCTACCGCTGCGTGGCCACCATTGCACTCCTCGAGAGCCGTGTGTACACCAAACTCTATTCGGCGAGATCGCATACGAAATCTGATCTGGAGCGCTTGAAATGGGTAGGGTCACTGGACCGGGAGCTACAGCAGTGGCGCGATGAGCTGCCGATCGAGATCCGGCCGGAGAAGCCGATTAAGTGCCACAGCAAGCATCTGATGGATGTGATCATGATCCACTTTGCGTATTATAACTGCTTGGTGGCTATCCATCGCGGATCGAGCCATCATGGGTCGTGGATCTACTCCGATAAGCCGACCACAGTGCGCGACGCGAAGAATATCGGTCTTAGTCCGCGCGTGTTTGAGTCGAGCACTATCTGCCTAACTGCCGCTCGCCAGATAATTGGGCTGCTGCACTACTACGATACAACCGAACACAGCGACGTCCATAATCTAGGTATAGTAACGTACGTTCCCCTGCCCCCCAGGCCCCAACAGCCGCCCAAATTAACGTTTCGCAGCATGTGCAATTACTACCCCCTCACGGCCTCGCTCACCCTCTTCGCCAACCTTCTCCAAAACCCCACCGCCCCAACCGCCACCACCGACCTCGCCCTCATGAACCGCGTGACATGCATCCTCGTCGACAGTTTCGCCTCGTCCTGCAACCCCAAGGCCGCCCTCCATGTCGATATCTTCAGGCAAATCATCCGCACCGCCGCGCAGTTTGTCGCTCGCGCCCGCGGCGAACCACCAGACACCTATCTCGACCCCTCCACCCTTCCTCCTCCCCCAATCGACTGCTACTACTCCCCCGCCGCCACCTCCTCCGGCGTCTCCCCCTCCGCCTCTGGCACAGACGCCTCAGGCTCCGACCCCCTCCCCCGCCTCGAACCCTCCATCTCCCACGCCTCGCAACAAACGTCTCTCCCCCCATTCTCCACCCCCTCACCCGCCACACCCGCCTCGCAATCCACCACCAATCTCCCGGCCCCGCAACGCACACCATCACAGCAACAACTACAAGCACAACTAGACTACTACGGCCCCAAACAGGGCCTCGCCGGCACTCCCGGCGCGGGCATCATCCCGCCCGCCTATGACCCTGACTACACCTCCACGATCCCCTCTGTCGACCTCTCGGGTTTTGATTTTAACAACTACGCCTGGCAGGACAGCGGCGCCTTCCCTGCCGGTCCGGGCGTGGAAGCAGCGGGTGGAGCGGGAGGCGTGGAGGTCGAGACGTTTGCGGCGGGTGGGATTGATGGGGGTGGTGGGGTGGTAGGGTATGGATCGGGAGCGACGGGGGGGTTTGCGGACGAAACTGGGTTTGCGCCGATGGTGTTTCAGTGGGATTTAGCGGATATTTGGCAGGGTGGAGGTGGGTTTGCGAAGTGAGTTTGGTCCAGGGGGGAAAGAGCATTAGAGGAAGGAGCGAGGAAGGTATGGGGAGGAGTGAAGGGGCGAGGAAGGCATGGAGAAGAGGGAAGGAGCGAGTTGGGGGGGATAATTGAAGGGGTGGAAGGAGCGATAATAGGGAAGGAACGAAGGACGGAAGATCAAGAGGGAAGGAGCGACGGGATGGACGGAGTGAGGTTAGGGAAGGGGCAAGGGCAAGGAAGGGGCTTCGCTCTTTCCCTCTTCCCCGAGTCGCTTTTTATCATTTTTTTTGGCGCATCCCCCGTCCTCAAGGGCGGCGTCTGTGGGTTTGGGAAATACAGGGCTTGGCGTATTGTATATTAGTCCCCCGGCGAGGGGAAGAACTTCACAGCTCGCTCTTTATCACCGGTTCGGTGGTTTTCGTAATTCGTAAATGGTATATGTACCGGAAGAGGGTATATAGTAAGGCTAGATATAAACATATTGGATATAGGCATATCATGGATTGAAGCGGATGGGATAGATAGATCTTTGTCCAATACGAATGAATTCCCAGCGAGGATTACGTAGCGTTTACACCCATTGATGCCGGTTCTGGAGGGCGTACTCGTACGAATAATACAGGAAGTAATACAGGAATTCCGCTTCGGGATCAAGACCTCGAAGAAGCTGGCCTGATCTCGGTATGCTGCGAAGCTTGGCCCGTTAGCATCGGCTGGCTTACTATAGACCATTGCTCCCTCAGTTTCATCAATGAGAAGGTCGAGTCTGGCCACGTAAACAAGGATGGGACAGGGGACAGGTGACAGAGGGACGGGGAGTAGGAAGTGGACAAATTCATAATGATATCGTAGCTTAACTGTTGTCGCAGTTTAGCTGCTGTCGCGGTATTATTCTTGTCGTAGTCCTATTGCTGTCGCTGCTCAGCTGCTGTCATGCCTAAGTTGCTGTCGCTGTTGCCAGCGCCACTCGGCGGTATGATGTACTACTCTCGGGACAGCAGGGTGGTGCGTGTCAGCTCGTGGTTTATACTCTCACAGTTGAGCTCTAAAAGGTTCTTCCTCATGATGCTTGGCGGTACGTGCAAATGGAAGAATATGACAACAAGTCCGGCCATTTTTATATGTATTTACTAGGTTTGCGACTCAATTTATCTTGTGTAGGGCGGGCTTCTGTCTACCGTCTACCCCAGGTCCAAATGGCCCTTCAAACATCACCGTCACCACCCCTGCCGTTGATTAATGGCACTATAATTCGTACAATATGATAAATTACTTTACAAATATTAAAGAAAAAAATGAAGAGCAGATCACAGCGACTTGATATGGTCTTGGCCTTGCGCGTTTGGTACAGCGCTTACATCCCTCCCACCACCAACACCAACACGATCGGCGACGCGATGGCGTCTTGGCTCAAGCTTATCTTGCGCTGATCGCGCTTCTTTACTACAAATGACGCGCCTGGAGCTTACCATCTCATACTTCTCTTGCGCTAACAATACAAAAAGATTACTCTTACCACCTCCTTCGTCGTCATCTTTGTCGCCGTCGTTGTCGTCGGCGCCGGCGTGGTATTGATGACTCTCGCGGAGAAGTACAGTATGTGGTACTACTGAAATTAGGAGCGGAATCCTTTGTGGTACAGAAATTAGAGATAGGAAATCCTATGTACTGTACAGCACACCGTTTTGCCCAAGGGACCCCATTGTGGCGTCGTCGGGAGATGAGCAGCCCCCCAACACGACCACGAAAACTGCCGCAAATGTCATCAAGTAAGGCGTGACTGTGGCTGTCGTCGGTTTAATGGGAATGGGATCTGTCAGACAGCGATACCTAGTTTTCGCAAACAACCACAGCGCGACCACATGTACCGTTTCATGGAATCCCCCCCCTCCCCCCTTCCTTTGATATTGCTAACGGTACAATACAGTACAGTATCATCCCCGTCACCATGCACGGAGGGCTTGGAAGGCTTAAATGCAACGACGACGGCGACAACGACGACGGCGACAACGACGACGGCGACAACGTCGACGATGGTAGAGACCATGGCGCCTTCCCTTGGGGCGGGCCATCCATAGTTGACCAAGCCAACCAAAATTCGGCAGCCAATTCAGCAGCCAACTGGAAGACGAAGAGGGCGGCCAAGCCCCCCATACTTTCGTATCGTGCCGTGCCCTTCATATTATAGTGCAGATCCGGTGCTCTAGTGCTCTACTAACGGCACTGCCACTCGCCGGATCCAGCACCCACCCAACCCTATCAATCCCACCCACCCATTCCTTCTCAACCTATACGAGCGACCCATTCTCAACGGCATTTTTCCGATGGACAAGGCTAGGCCTGGAACCAGCCATACTAGATTGTCTGGCAGGCCGCTACCTATGCACCGTTATTCCTTTTTGAGCTTGGGAGTCTAGCGGGACTTGCTTCCCTCGCCTTGCCGGCCACTAAACGTGCTTCCTTCCGGCATTTTCCCAGATGAATAGTTCGCTTTCTTCCTCCTTAGCCCCATGGCGTGAATCCCATGGCCATGGTATTCACGCCAGGCAAGGAGATAAGGGGTCCCTGGCGTGATGCGCTTGCCCGTGCTCCTTTTTACGAGACTCCACGTGGGGTTCTTCCGCAGAGTACATCCGACTGGCCTGGGCTGAGGAAAGGGGAAATGGCATGATGCGAAAACTGTGATGGTGGCTCCCGTATTGGATGTTTACTGGTAAGTGGCTGCGGCTATACGGGATGGAGGTGTGCACCTCGTCTGCCCTCTCAGTTCCAGCTCTTTCTCTGTTTCTTCCTGTCTCTCTTTCTCTCTTTCTCACCTCTGTCTTGTCTCTCGTTTGCCTCTCCCCCCGAGCCAAAACCAGCGAGCCAACAAGCAGCCGCGCGGTTGGTCGATAGAAGTCTCGATTTCTAGCCGCCATGCTGGACCGCGCGTCAGGGCTACTGAGCAAGCTGCGCTGGCGGAACGTGGTGCTCACTATCTTTGTGCTGTTGATTATACATTTCGCTTTTTTGGACGATACACTCCAGAATGCCTATAATGCACGCGCCACAAGCATATCGGTACCTACCACGTCGATCCCAACTCCTACCTCTGTCGCACCTTTTGAAGCCGGCGATACCACCGAGCACGTCGCCATCTGCCTCTCTGTCAAAGACCAGTATGCCGACATCACGGAGTGGCTCACGCACCACTACCACCACCTCGGCATCCGGCGCTTCTACATCATGGACGACGGCTCCTCCCCACCATTAGCCACACTCGACTACTCCGCCTTCCTCGACCCCAAAGCCATCACGCACCGCTACTACCTCCCTGCGCTGCACGAACGCTACCAGCAGCTCGCCTCCTACACCGACTGCCTCCGCCTCTTCGGCCACAAGCACAAATGGATTGCCTTCATCGACGCCGACGAGTTCTTCCAGGTCCGCGGCAACGAAACCCTCCTCGACGTCCTGAAGCCCTACGACAACGACGACACCGTCGGCGCGTTCGGCGTCAACTGGGAGATCCACACCAGTGGCGGCCTTCTCAAAAGACCGACGAGTGCGAGAAAGGGGTTCACCCGCTGCATCGAGGACCAGGACCCCAATCACCCCACCAACGTCGGCACGGAGAACGAGCACATCAAGGTGATCGTCAAGCCGTCGCTGGCCGTCAAGCCAGATGGGCCACATAAATTCAAATTGAAGCCGGGGGCAAGAACCGTCGGGGAGAATGGCGATACGGTGGATCGCGTGGCGTGGCGGGTGCCGATTACGAGGAATAGGATATCGCTGCATCATTATGCGACGAGGAGTAGGGAGGAGTATGAGGCGAAGATTAGTAGGGGGAATGGGATGGGGGATCCGAAGGGGTGGGATTGGTGGACATTTGTGGAGGCGATTAAGACGGAGGAGTGTTTGGAGATGGCTGTGCTGAATCCTTAGTTGGGGAGAGTGAGGGGGCGGAGTGAGGGGGCGGAGTGAGGGGGGAGTTGGTGTGGAGTTTGGTTTGGGAGCGGGGTTGGTGATTTACGAGGAAGCGCGCATACGACTTGGCTATAGAAAACGCTGTAATGGAACTTGGGTAGTAACATGTATAAATGCCATATCATAGAAGTATAACAAGCATTTTTTTAATACCACTCAACCTACTTTTATCTTTCCTACAATGACTGTAAATAGATCTAATGACGCTAATCGGAGCGGACATCCACTCCGTGCCCTCCACAGCATATATCACAAATTCGCCCTCTCAACAACCCCCATCTCAACGAAAACAACCTCGCTCAGCCGATTCAACAATCCTCTACTTCTTCTCAGCCAGATCGAGCAGACCCTGCAGGTTAATGCTCTTCGGCCTCTCAATCGGCAAGCCCAGCGCACGATCCCACACCAGCTGCGCCAGCGGTCCCAACCCCCTACTAACACCAAACGTCGCGGTGTAGTACAGCGTCTCATGGAACCCGTAGTGGTGGAACAAGACACCAGAGCTGGAATCCACATTGGGGAAGGGGTTCTTTGTCTTGCCGTGCTCCGTCAGCACGCCGGGCGCGACCTCGCTGTTCATCTTGACCAGCTGGAAGAGGGGGGAGGCGGCGATGGAGGGGCGGCTGCTGGCGTACGTCATCAGCGCGTCGAAGCGGGGGTCGGGCTTGCGGAGCACGGCGTGGCCGTAGCCGGGGACGACGCGGCCGCTGTTGAGCGTCGACCAGAGGTAGTCTTTGACGTTGGCGGGGGTGGGGGTGGCGCCGATGTGCTCTTGCATCTGGAGGACCCAGCGGAGGACTTCTTGGGCCGCGAGACTGGGGGGTGTTAGTGGGGGGTCAAGGGTGTGAAATGTTGAGGGGGGTGGGGGGGAAAACGAACCCGTGAAGTGGTCCAGCGAGACCCTGGAGTCCGGCGGAGTAGGAGAGGAAGGGGTCGCTCAGGGCGGAGCCAACCAGGTGGGTGGCGTGGGCCGAGACGTTGCCACCCTCGTGGTCACCGTGCAGGGCAAGGTACAGACGGAGGAGATCCTGGAAATCCTCGTGCTTCTCACCACCACGTCCCAGCATGGCGGCGAAGTTGTAGGACCAATCCTGGGCGGTGTCGATCTCGGCGGGGAGCGCACCACCGCCGTTGTAGGCGTTCTGGTAGATCTTGGCTGCGATGGTGGGCAGCTTGGCCAGCAGAGAGATGGAGTCATCGAAGGTAGGCTCCCAGTAGTCGGCCTTGTTGATGCCGGCCTCGTATGCCTTGGCGAAGGACGAGGTGTGGTTCAGCGCCGAGACGGCGATGGCAAACTGCGTCATTGGGTGCAGGTCCTTGGGGAGGGAATCGAGGAGGGAGTTGACGAAGTCGGGGAGCTGGCCCTGCTCGGCGAGCTCGCGGGAGAACTGGCGGGTCTGGCCCACGGTTGGGACCTGGCCGGTGAGGAGAAGCCAGAACATGGCTTCGGGGAGCATCTCGGTGCCAGAGGTTCCCTTGGGGAGCTCAGCCTGGCACTCCTTGATGGTGCGGCCGTGGAAGCGGATGCCCTCGTTGGCGTCGAGGACGGAGCCCTCCCAGACCATGGCCTTGAGACCACGCATTCCACCCAGGGTGTTCTCGATCTTGACCTCGCCGATGACCTTGTCGCTGTGGGACTTGACTTTCTTGAGGAGCTCACGCTTGGCTGGGATGACAGCCTTCATGGTGTCCTTTAAGCTGGGCTCCGAGGAGCTGGCGTAGCTGCGGGTGGCATTGATGACGATTGGGCGGAGGGTGGAGGGCTGTAAAATGTTAGGAACTGGTCACGGACATGTAATTGAGGCATAGACTTACGCGCAGAGCCCTGAATGCCCTCGTCGTGGTTCTGGCGTTCATGGCCATTGTGATGGATGCGGTGAAAGCGGGGAGAACGCGGGGGATAGTGAGATAAGAGCTCGTCTACAGCTATATCCCTTGAGGCGACCGGGGTATATGAAGCTTCAAAGAGGAGGAGATATCGGTAGGTAAATAGTATTTATAGGAGATGTAGGAGAAAGAAAGAGGCTGAGAGAAAAATAAAATATACAATCCCGCGGCAGTACACAGCTAAACCGGGGGATTTTATGACTTTATTGGCTTTATTGGGAGTGGATTGGCGATTGTGGGCGGTGACAGGTGATGCATCGCTATGCCGAAACATGCCGAGGGATGGATTAGAGCGGTATGGCGATACGGCGATAAGACACCGCCTAACCGGCAATCGGACTCTACGGCCGCAGTTAGCCATGGATAACAAAATACTTATACTTAGGCTGCATGTGGCAACTGGTAACTCTGCCATTCTGACTTACTAACTCGGCGATCAACCGCTCCTCCGAACTTCGCTGCTAGGATCGTGAGAATATCTTTAAGCCTCGTCCTTCTGACCGAGAAGTTGTATATTACTCGTTATATACACATTCGCACATAGAGACACATACAGAGCATACCAAACATACCGAGCATACTTGACTGACGGCGGCTTTATATCGAAAACACTCTCCGGCTACTCCACCATAGCTGCGAGCTTCACCACCACCTCCGCACAGCTGTGCGAACACCACCAACACCCCACACCTTCACCATGCTTCGCAGGATAGCTTCGACGCTCCCTCGCAAAGCGCCATCGACAGTCACCGGTGCCCTCTCACAACCCCGCACTCGCCTCCTCTCCTCCACTGTCCCCAGGATGGCTGCCCTCAAGCCCGCGAACCCACCTATATCCACACAACTGCCCTCCGACGGCTTCCAGCTGCTGCCCGAGAGCGAGAAGGCTGGCGCAGCAGAGGATGCGCTGTACGACCAGCAGATCAAGGACGTCGAGGCGTGGTGGGCAACCCCACGATATGATGGCATCAAGAGGCCATACACTGCTGCGGACATTGTCTCGAAGCGCGGCAGCCAGCTCCAGTCATACCCCAGCTCCGTGATGGCGAGGAAGCTGTTCAACCTCATCAAGGAGCGCGAGGCGGCAGGGGAGCCAATTCACACAAGTACGTACTACAATTACACTCCCTACAAAGACTACAGGACAGGAGTGACGGAGTGCTAACAATTCTACAGTGGGAGCAATTGACCCCGTCCAAATGACTCAACAAGCACCAAACCAAGAAGTCCTCTACGTCTCCGGCTGGGCTTGCTCCGCCGTCCTCACCACCACCAACGAGGTCTCCCCCGACTTTGGCGACTACCCCTACAACACAGTCCCCAACCAGGTCCAGCGTCTCGCGAAGGCACAATCTATGCACGACAGGAAACAATGGGACACCCGCCGCAAGCTGACCTCCGAGCAGCGCGCCAAGACCCCATACACCGATTTCCTGCGCCCCATCATCGCAGACGGTGATACCGGCCACGGCGGCCTCTCCGCGGTCCTCAAGATCGCTAAGCTCTTCGCCGAGAACGGCGCCGCAGGTGTGCACTTCGAGGACCAGCTCCACGGAGGCAAGAAGTGCGGTCACTTGGCCGGCAAGGTCCTCGTCCCGGTCGGCGAGCACATCAACCGCCTCGTCGCTGCACGCTTCCAGTGGGATGTCATGGGCTCCGAGAACCTTGTCATCGCGCGCACTGACTCCGAGAGCGGCAAGCTCATTAGCAGCGCCATCGATGTCCGCGACCACGAGTTTATCCTCGGTGTCGCTGACCCGGCCATCAAGCCCCTCGCCGAGACTCTCCAGGCTATGGAGCAGTCCGGTGCGAAGGGCTCGGAAATCGACGCCTTCGAGGCAGAGTGGGTCAAGAACACCAAGCTCGTCTCCTTCGACGAGGCCGCCGTCCAGGCCTTCCAGGCCCGCGGCGTGCCCCAGTCAGACATCGACGCCTACCTCGCCCACACGGCCGAGAACCGTGATCTCTCCGTCACCAAGCGCAACGAGTACGCCCAGCGCTTCACCGACTCCCCCATCTTCTTCTCGTGGGACGTGCCGCGTACCCGCGAGGGCTACTACCATTACCGCGCTGGCATGACGGCCGCGACCAAGCGCGCCATCGAGTACGCGCCCTACGCCGATCTTCTCTGGGTCGAGACGGGCGACCCAGTCGTCAAGGACGCAGCGCGCTTTGCGGGCGAGATCCGCGACCGCTACGCGGGCAAGGGACTCGTGTACAATCTGTCGCCATCGTTTAACTGGAGCGGGCACGGGTTCACGGACGAGACGCTCAAGTCGTTTATCTGGGACATTGCGAAGCATGGGTTCGTGCTGCAGCTGATTTCGCTGGCGGGTATCCACTCCACGGCTACCATCACCACGGAGCTGTCGAGGAAGTTCAAGGATGAGGGCATGTTGGCTTACGTCAACCTGATTCAACGACCAGAGAAGGAGTTGGGCGTTGACGTGCTCACGCACCAGAAGTGGAGCGGAGCGAGCTACATTGACGGCATCCTCGGCGCCATCCAGAGCGGCAGCAGCAGCAGCAAGAGTATGGGAGAGGGAAATACTGAGGGGCAGTTTTAGAGTTAGGGTCCGGAGGGGCTTGCCGGTGGGGAAGGAGGGGGGGGGGGCAGGGATAATTGTACATAAAGTGAGGATCATCTGTAGAGAGCCAGCCGTATTCCGAGAAAAGAAAAGAAACGAAACCCTAGAAACATGGAAATAGAGTAGCCAGCCCTAGTGCCAACGTGGAGGGAGGGACGGCACTTAGATCCTCGCGTGGAACGTATGAGGCTGGCTGGTCAGTGGAGATCGTCCCGCATATCCGCTGTCACGACGTTGCGGCATGAAGCACGCCATCAACCCCAAACTCCTATAACGACGACCATCCCCAAATCCCAAGAACGACCAAGACCCCTTCCCTCCACAATCCCCAGAATCCAGCTGCCGCGATTCGCACCGTCACCCACGGCACGACCAGGAATTTCAGGATCGCCGAGTGGACCACGCGGACCTTTATATAAAGTGCGGACGGACTGGCGTGTCGCAGGCCCCGGTTAATTTCAACATCCCCGCCACCCCGCAATATATAATAGATTGGAAACATCACCGCTGGGAGGCGTGTCCCCCAAACCCTAATATTTCCACCAGTGCCGCGGCACCGCTGCCGGGCTTGGACGGCCATGAGGTCGGTGGGCGACTAGCGAGAGATAGAGGGTATCGGCGCTGCGGCGCGGTGGAGGGTATGGCTCCGGGGGAGCGCCATGGCGGGGACATATAAGAACCTCGTAGGCCGGGGATGCGAGTTGGAGATCCTCGATCGACGATCTCACCGCAATCCATATCGCTCTTCAAGCCTTTCAGTATGCGTTTCCAGAAAACCTCCGTCGTGGCCGCCGCCTCCCTGGCCTCCACCGTTGCCGCTCATGGCTATGTCGATACACTCCTCATCGCTGGGACCCAATACACCGTATGCCTGCCCTTCTCTCGACATTTGTGTATAGAAACTAACGCCGCTGGAAACAGGGATACCAGCCCTACTCAGACCCGTACTATGCAACGCCACCGGCACGGATCGTGCGCGCCGTCCCTGGCAATGGGCCCGTCCAGGACCTGACCAGCATCGACCTCCAGTGCAATGGGTATTCCGAGGGCGGCGTCATCGGGTCGAAGCCAGCGCCGTTGGTTGGCGGTCCTGTAGCTGCTGGAGCAGAAGTTAGCCTCAACTGGACGCTCTGGCCAGATTCTCATGGTGAGCCTTACCTTGCTTTCCCTTCCTTTTAAGTTCGAGCTCGTCTCTCTGCCTGTCGTGCTTGAGAAATCGTGACATGGTCACTGGGAGTTGTGTGCGGGGTACTGACACGATGCAGTGGGACCGACGATTACATATATGGCACTCTGCGATGGTGACTGCACGACCTATGAGCCCGGAACTGCGTGAGTTTCACATCATGCCTTGATGTCTTCCATCGCGTCTAACAAACCACAGGGCCGTCTGGTTCAAGGTCGCCGAGATGGGCAGAGTAGGCACCAGCGACGTCTGGGGATCTGTACGTCTTACATCCTCCTGAACCCCTCCTCCCCTCATGACGCCCCCTAACTAAAGCTTGTAGACACAACTCATGACTGCGCCATCAAACTACAAGTACACGATCCCTTCATGCCTCAAGGCTGGATACTATCTCGTGCGCCATGAGATTATTGCCCTGCACTCTGCGTACGCCTACCCGGGAGCGCAGTGGTACCCTTCCTGCCACCAGATCCAGGTTACCGGCTCGGGAACCAGCACGGGACCAAGCTCCAAGGTCGCGTTCCCTGGCGCATACAAGGAGACTGACCCTGGAATCGTATACGATTCGTACAAGGCGCAGGAATACACTATCCCTGGCCCAGCTTTGTTCACTTGCTAAGTGCTGCTGTTGGAGCTGAGATGGGAGAGTTCTCGATGCGTGGGAGATAGGAGGAAGGGCCTCTTTGGATAGGGGGAAGGGACGAGACTGTGAATATCTGGCGGTGAGGAGGTTGTACATACAAGCCGAGCTTTTTTATTCTTGATCATATTTTGAATGAGATGTTTCGCCCGAGGTTCAGCTTTGACTCTCCAAATCATTCGATATTTCCCACGGAACACTCCAGCCACGCCTCTGTGATCGAATGCAGTGCGGCTGATGTTGGCGGTGTGTGTTCGTGGACGGAACAATCCAGACATGTCTCTGATCCTGCCAGCTCAACAATATTCCAGCCTAAGAATAGAGCCTCGGTCTTACTCGCGTCGCACTATTTGACTTGTCAACACTTTTGTGTTCCACACCATGGGCAACATCGGAAGAGAGGCTCCCGGCGCTTCGCACTGTCGCTGCTGTGTTTCCCCTGAGCCCGTGAGACAACAACATGTTCTGCTGGTCAGTCTGTGATACATGTTCGCATTTCAATAGCGTCCAATCATCCGATGTCTGTCGTATCGATATCTTCCAGACACTGTGGAGAGCATGACACCGCGCACGGAAATGACTAGGTCATATGGAGAGTCATGGTCGTGCCTGTTTGTGAGACACCCAGTTAGGTAACAGCTCTCTTCCAAATATTAAGCCACCCGTGGAGCCTCAAATGAGGAGTGCAGTCAGCACAGCGGGGCCTCATGCCGTTGAGGCTTGGCTACCCTGTTTCTGTCGCTGGAAATCTCCGACGCGCAATCCCCTTTTTGTTTGCTCCATTCAAAAAAAAAATGATCTATCGACAGGGCCCCTTGCAGGGGGGTGTTCTGCAAGGCAAGGTAAAGGAACGGGAAGGCAAGGCAAAATCAAGGCAAGGCAAGCTAAAAGTGCCCAAAGCAAGGCAAGGCATCTGTTTAGGAGTAATTTTTTCAATAGAAAAACTAGTATGGGGCCGGGTGAGCGGTAATGAGCTCCATAGCGGTGCAGTAGTAGCGGGAGAGTCCGTAGCTCTGCCTCCGGCTCCGCCTCCGCATTGATCGCGATTGTCCCGTCTCCTATCTTTGCTAGTATGTTGAGCGATCCTGAGCGATCCGCAGATCAGCTCCAAGTACACTTTCTGCGTCTCGTAAACACATCAGCAGAAACGGCAAGGTGACGTTGCCACTGCAATAAATCGTTAGTTCTGTGGGCGGCAATCACATCCCGTTGTCTCACCGTTGCCCGGCCTAGACCAATCATCCCCCCACACTGACCGCCAGCTCAGTTCCACAACAGGTAATATACTAGCATATACTTCTGCGATCGGAGAAGGTACAGTACCGTACAGATTGAGTTTTACCTGCCCTTGCTAGATTTGCCTAGATTGGCCTGGCTAATTGCGGGGAAGTTTTACCCCCTAAGCAAGAACAGGGAACCTCCACACCCTCAGCAAACAGCTACCATTATGTACAGTAGTGTAGTGTACGGCGCCTATGCTCTGCGGTACTACCGTTTTCAGCATTCAGCACCCCAGTCCAGCGTCTTAAAATGAGTCGAAGGTTCAGATCCAGGTCCAAGTACAGACGTGCTGTGCTAATTTTATGCTGTGCTGTGCTGTGCTCTCTCTCGAGACAAATCCCGCGCAACAGTTCCCCTGACGGAAGGATATCGGAAGCAATACATCCAAAAGTAGCATTCAAAGGCCGATATAAGCACGAAGCCGAAAGGAGATAGGAGAATGGAGTACACAAACAATATCACATTGGAGCATGGACGCCACCCCATACTTTCGGCACCCCCTGCATCGTTGGCGGCGGAGCTGTGGCGGCCGGGTTATCCGGTTAATTGGCTCCTCGGCGCTATGGCTGGTCCGTGATGGTCTACCCCAGCGTACACGTAGCGTCCTGTCCGTGCCTGGCCGTCGATCCAATTCAGCCCTAATCGACATTAGACATGGAAATCTGTATTGGATTCAATCTGATCATATCTGATCAAAGGAGATGGATTCTAATACCTTCATTTCTTTTTTGGGACATTCAGTCTATCCTTGCTCCTTCTCATTTCCTATTCTCGGTTAATCCGTCGCCTGGCGCCACGAGTCGGGAGTACCCAACCAATGATTTTATATCATATTTGCTGTTAAATTGTCTGTACGTCCAAACGTGGCACAGAAATTCCTGGCCTCCTCGTTGTCAATTATCGGGTACAACGGTTACATACCGAGGCATCGCATATAGTTGTCTATAGTTGTCTAGCAACAGGTAGCATTTGCTGCAACTTCTTGTTGTGTCTCGGCGCTGTATAAACACATGTCTCAATCACGAGACATGGATACCAACCTCTCCGTTCAAGTGGCTCCATTGGACCGCGTCAAACCCGCCAGGTAGATTCCAGGTCTTGGATCAGTTCTTGTTGAGAGTTAGCTTAATCGATCTCAGACGGGACGGGTGGCAAATATCCCCAGGGCAGGGGCCACGGGTATAATCAATTTTGGCACGCCAAACTAGTTGGTTGCGGCGTCTAAGGAGGCTCTTCTCTTCCCCATGGGCGCAGCACATGGCCCTGCTGAGCTTTCCAGAGATTCCCAATAGAGCTATAGCTATGTTAAAAATAAAAAACTAAATGTCAATGCCAGTATATTCCCCAATTTCGTTTTGAGACGCAAGTTTATGCCGTGCAACAGCGGGATTCCCAATGCCGCCGGTTTGTCATTTGCCCGGAGAAACAGCAAGACAAGTCCACGCTGCAGAACGGCATGTGCAGTCCACTGCCGCAGATCTTTGTCAGCCCTCCTATGCTGCCTCCGTTTTTGTGAATGCCAAAGTTAGCATCTCTCCCCGAAATGGTAGGAACAAATGAATTTTGCTGATCGGCTGGCTCAGTCGGGCTGCCTTCATGAGCCGGTTCCACCTATTCCAGTGCAACGCTGAGCTGCAAGATGACCTGGTCAATACAACATCCCAAATCCGCCCTGACTGTCCCCGTCCGTTTATCTCATCTAACTGTCTCACTTGTCAGTTTGCGGCGGATCAAGGGGCATGAGCGAGAGACTCTTGCCGCGTATCCACTTGCGCCCAGACACTGCGTCAACCCAACCCACACCTCCTGTCTTGCAATGCATCTCCACCACAGCCGCTAGCAGCACCGTGTATTGTACCGGCGATCTTCGTTTCCTGAGAACAGACCACAGCAGCAAACGGAGAGACATGTCCTATCTGGGAATGAGGGAAGCGAGCTCGTACGTCTCTTGCCCTCCGAAAAATCTATAAAGACCACCCTCTTCTCCTTCATCCCATCTCTTTTCATCATCATCAAACATTCACATCATCTTCATCTCACTTCACTCACTTCACTCACCTCAATCAACTTCCAAGCCTTTCAGCTTCAAACCAACCAACCGCAAATATGCAAATCTCCAAGATCATCACCACCATTGTGGCCACTGCCTGTGTCTCCACCGCTGTCCCAACCGCACACGACGACGGACCAACCATCGGCAAGGGCGGCAACGCTGTCTGCGGTAACGGCCAGGTCATCTCCTGCTGCAACTCCGAGAAGAAGCAGAACGGTGGCAGCCTTCTCGATGGCCTCCTGGGTGGCAACTGCAGCCCTCTCCAGATCCCAGGTAAGTCCTTCAGTACCTTCCTCACATTTCAATCAGAGCTGACAATCAAATAGTGCTCAACCTTGTCCCAATCCCAGTCAACAAGGCTTGCGGCAACAACCAGGCTGCCTGCTGCACTGGCGACCAGAACGTGAGTACCTCACTACATCCTTCCTGCCGAACATTTACTAATATACTCTCAGGGTCTCGTCAACCTCCAGTGCAACAACATCAATGTTCTTTAAATGGATTTAGCCTTAGACACCCCCAAGGATGGCTCATCGTGCCAAATGGTTGTAAAGGGTTTCGGTTCATCAGCAAGGTCCTCTTGGCTTGCGGCACATTGTGTTATAGTCGCTCATTCAGATATAATTGATCACACGATTTGGAGGCATTAATGCTTTCAATCGTCTCTGTTCTCATCAGCATAATTTAGTTTGTCAACTTATAAATTTTGTCTTAATCTCGCTGTCCCATTAAAAATTAAGTGAAAATGTCCACTATTGAGCATAAAAGTCTGTTTGCTTCCCAATAAATAATGTGATATCAATTCAATGTCCATCTTTTCAATTGTCAGTTGGTTTTATATTCATTTCGTGTCTAGATAACTTGTCTGGACAAGAGTTTTTGCTTCCCGCTCCATCGTGACCACAGGTCCACCTTGGCACGACGGAAGCAACACGCTCGATACTGCTGTATGTCAGCAACATTCCAACCGTGATATCCAGAAGGCTGCAAATACGCGTGCAGGAAACTACAATGCCGTGATTCGTATTGAATTGGGAGGAGAGGTACAGAGCAGCCTGCCAAGGGGCATTGCAGGAAGGTTGGGGCGGTTAAGGGAAAGGTAGACAGGTGACACGATTGCGAAGAATGTGGTAGTACTTGCAGAGATATAATTATAGTCCACATCGTGAGGCATTATTTGGTAGACTTGAAATAATACCATCGCTTTGGCTGGTGTCATTGGTATTCGGGCAGTCTTAGATTAAATTTCTTTTACTATTCTTCCTCAATTGCAACTACGACCCTTTCTTCGAAACTAAAAAGATATAATATTTGAGTATCTATTACTTTCGTTATTATTTTAACTATTGTATTAAAGTTTTTAGTGGTTGGAATAATGTTTGTGTTTTGTAAATTAATATATTCTATATAACTAATAATGTTTACAATATTTATAATATATTCGAGGAACACCGTAAATAATAACCCTCAACAACCAACACGAATACTTAAATACAATAATGAGAGATTGACCACTATCTGACTACTATCGAGTCAAGATACATTTACTTGCAGTATATGTGCTTTAATGGGGGATTATAATCATTGGATTCGAAACGCAAGCCTTGGATCAACACCGTAACCACAACAACACCTTGAAACAATGTCCGTGCTCTTTCTGAAACGACGGCACAGACGACACATTCATCACTGATGGGATGGAACGACGAAAAACCACGAGAAATAGTCATTATGTCATTTCCATATCCATAGTTGTCCTAGACCATCCAACCCTACTAAATACGCCCTACTATCTAATCCCGACCTGAACTCCATAGGCCACATTCACGAGCGCCGCCCATTCTTACCCCCTGGGCGTCGGGACAAACCCACTATTATCCGACTCGGGCGTCCCAAAATTCGACTTCCCACCGCTATACACCGTCTCCGTCATCTGCACAGGAGTATATTTCTTGCGTCTGTATAAGTAACTATCCAAGTCGCGTAGTTAGTATACGCACACCAAGCTAAATGTCGCGAGAGAGAGAGAGGGCTGGAAAACTTACAAGGACCCAGCAATAAGCAGAATCAAGACTGGTACGCCCAAACCCACACTGACGCCAATGATGACTTTATTACTTACACCTCCCGTCTTCCCCTCAATAATGCCGCTATCCGTGCCGGTAAACGCAGACCCACTGCTAGTAGGCCCCGATGTAGTAGTACTAGATGTTGTCGGGACATACGAGACGGGGCTCCCGCTCGTCGCCCCTATCTCCTTCGCACCCGCCCTAAACGCTACAGTTTTGAGAACCGCATCCGTCGTTGTAGTTGGGAACGCAGCCTCAGTGCCCACTGGCACCGCAGCTATTAACGTACTCGTGACTACATTCTTCACCGCCGACTGCAGCGACGCGGGGCAGTTAATAAGCCCAGTAGCCAGACACACTATCGCGGTCTGCGTAATAATTGTACTCGTAGTCGTCATCCCATCCTCCTGTCTTCCCACAACCGCCGCGCTAGTGACAGTCGGTGCCGCCGCCGTCTTCGTACCCGCGCAAATATCCACCAGCGTGGTATACCAAATCGGAATCTGCGTGCTGGGCGCCGGTCCCCACGAATGTTCACCCAGTGCCAGCGTGGCGCCTGCATTTGCACCAACAAGCATGGAGTACTCCTCCACGACTTGTAGGGCGCAGTCCTCACTATCGGGTACGGCGGTGATGTTCGTGACGAATTGCGCTACATCGGCCCAGACGCCGGCCTCAATGCCAGTGCTGAATTTGAGGGGGATGCCGCCGACCAATTTGGTGGGAGTGTCGAGATTGAGGCCAGAGCGGATGCCGATGCGGAGGACGGCGGTGAGAACTATGTCGGCGCCTACGATGGTTACGGGGAGGAACTCAAAGTTGCCACCGTCGCTGGGGGGTGATAGGTTAGTATGTATATTTGAGGGGGGCTTGGATAGTCTGATGGAATATTGGCTTACAAGGTTATGCTTGAGACGTCGTGGTCGAACATGTGGATGTCAATGGCTATTCCATCGAGCTCAATGTGGAAGCCACTGCTGATATCAATCTCGGCATCCACACTGACAATTAAGTCTATAGTGAAGACAACGCCAACCAACAACTCCTTGCCCACAGTAAAACCTATTGGAGTCTGGGATGTATACAGATTGAGAGTGTACGTGGCACTGCCAGACAATATGGTGTCAATTTCCATGTACAGCTCCAGTCCATCGAATTGGAATTTGAGGTTGCACTCTGGGAGTTTGGGAAGGTCGATGTCGAAGTCAACATCGAATGGCGGGATCTCAACACTATTAAGGTCGCCCCTTAACACGCTCTCCGTGAAGTTCCCGGCAAAATCCCCAACGTAGTCAATGAATGTCTCGGTAACATTGGCGACCTCCCCTCCGATCTCAGAGGTGACATTGCTAACTGCCTCACTGAAGTTGAAGCCCCCACCTATACTGAACTCCACACTGGCCGTGCCTTTAATATAGCACGTCGTGCAGATGATATCTACAGTGGCGGTGACAGAGAGATTGCCCTTCTCGACTCCGTTTTCGCTATGGATAGTTTAGACACCAGCCATCAAGATGTAGAGTCATTTTGAACAATGATATGTAAACAGGAGACATACTAGTGGAACAAAACCGCGCCATCCCAGCTCTTGTCGAGAGACGCGCTGCCAGTAAACGTCGTATCATTCTTCACAGCCGCCGCAGCGAGCGCGCGCCGAACGGCCCACAGTGTCTCCGATGACGATGTCGCTGGGGCATTGCGGATGCGGAGATTGCTATCCAAGGGAGCTACGCCAGCAACAACGGAGCCGAGGCATATGGCCCAACAAAGGGCGTACAGAAAGTAAGATCCGAACATAGCTCAATTTCGAGCTCCAAGCCTCTGACCGTTCGCCCATTGCTCAATGGACGAACGTCGCCCTTATACGTCACGAACCTACAAACCTAGTCATCCTGCCCCATGAAGTTTCAATCAGCGCCATGTCCTCCTTACAGCATAAACCCCAAGAATCCATCCTCCACCACGCGAAAAAAGACCCACTGAGGCACTATCACGGAGCATCCTCCGTCTTAATCTGACAGTGCTAGCATGCAGTTGGGGGCTGCGACAGGGAATGCAATCCCATAGCCTCGTCCTGCCAGCAAGGTAAGCAACAATACCCTGCCGAAATCCCAATTTCGGGCTTCAAAAGTCAGGGTGCATGCGCGAAATGGCCGTGCGGCTGAGATGCTGCAGCATTTTGGGGCTGTGTGTTGGTGCGAGGGGTCGCGTGTTTTCAAATGGTATGTACGTACAACGCTATGCATGTAGTGTGCTCACGGCAAGGGGCAGCTTCACTGACGAGGCTATCGAAGGATTGCGACATGGTACCTTAGCTGTGAAAAAAATTAAAATTAGATGGGGATATCTGCACGTTGGTGTTTTCGGGCGGCGGTCGCGAGTTTCAAGACCGCGTTTTTACGTGGTTATTGCCCGCGATACGCGATGTAATCCACTTGGAAAGTACGCCTAATTCCCCCTTGCAGACACATTCCGCTCCCCTGGTCGCATGTTGGGCTACATAGCTGCTCCTTTGAGCTATTCTCTACCAAGGGATTAAAAAAAGAAACCATTGACTTGTCAGACGTGCTGGACCTGTCAGATCCCGAGAGGAGGTGTCAGCCAGTCACAGACTAATGGGCCGAAGACCGGGAGGATCCGACCGGGGCTGAGACGTCCTGGGTGTCAACTTCTCGTCTTTATATCGAAAAAAAGCTGAAAGCAACAGTGGGTATTCGCTGGCTGCTAACTACTACTAATCCACCGATCTCAATCAATCACTTGCTTTCACTTCGGTCGGTAGCATCCGGCTTTGCGGGTGAGTGTCACCGCCTCAAATTTTTGATGCCCTCGCAATGGTCCGATTGTCTCCCTCAAGTTAGGTGATGGCGTCCACCTCGACTCACGCACCCAAGAAGCAATAAATAGACAAGAGACCTGTAAGAGAGCAATTTTGGAAGAGAAAGAATAGCCTTTCCCAGAGAGTCCACGAGACAAGTGCTGTCTTTGATGATATTGAACGGGGCCTTATATTGCTAGGATTATCTAATTGATTGGAAGGTGAAATATGGTATTTGTATCGCACATAATTGTAAAGGGAGCCGAACTTTTGTATGCTAAAGTAGAATTACAAAGCATCTTCCGCTCGATAGATGACAATATCTGATAAAAATACGGAGAAGGTGAGCTTTCCGTCATTTCAGCCATCGACGAACAAAAGGTAGCACGTTAGGCACGTCAATAACCTCCCTCCGGAGATTTTTATCACTTCCCAAAGCATCTACAACAACGCTGGCCCAGGTGCTGTCCCCATAGAGTTGAACATCCACTTCGCAGACTGTTCCCAGACTCGGTAAAGAGGCATTTTCCCAATATGCTGAGACAATCTTAAAGGTGCAAGTCGATGGCAGACTGATAGAAGAGTGCTGGGTACCGGGAATATATTAGCTAAAGAACTCCTACGATAGAGTCCAACATGCGCAGCGACAAAACGCCAAGGATGGAGTAATATACGTACGCCGTAACCATTGACCTCTAACACGACACTACCACGAAACCCCGAACTAACGTTGTAAGCAGAGATAAGAGGTGTCAGACCATCGTAGGTGTTGCCAATGAAAAGAACTGGCTCTTTCGTTTCCACTTGAAAATCACCTTCATATCGTTCTTTTGCGTCGAATTTCCACTGGGCGCAAGTCATGGATATGGCGGTCGTGATATCTCCCATGATCCTGCTTGTATTGTAGAGTTGGCCGACAGCCGGCATAAAATCGTCCAACCTTGACGCACGCACGTTCCTATCGCCGCAATGGATGCCCATGACAGCCATGAAGATTTTCTCGGCTTCGGTTAGCACGCCAGAAGCGCTGGCCCCTGCAGATGCTTCCTTGATATTTCCCATGAGCAACATGTCTAGCAGGGCAGTTAGTTGCGGCCAGCCATAGGTTGAGTACAAGTTCCCCACTATAGTGGCCTTGAGGATGGTGTAATCGAGCAAGAAGCTTCCCATCGGGATGGGATTGTATTTGACAGCATCGATAAGGGTCCAGACAGCTTGTTCCAGCTCAGCCGCATTACTATACCTGCGAGCTAAGCTGCATCGTTCGGGATATGCAAAGCACCAAGAAAAGATACCAGAAAACACTTCATCCGAGTCGGTCCATTCCTCAAAATCGCTGTGAGAAAATCACATCTTAGCTTAGTACTCTAGCTTCCGTCCCAAGGCTAGAAGGATGGGAACATACGCAAGGGAATGGTAATAGTCATGGGGGTTTTGAACCCCATCAAGAATCATTTTGTCAATCCTATCTGGAAACATGGCCGCAGCAGTTGCCCCCAAGGTTGTGCCATATGAGAAGCCTAATAACTTTGTTAGTCTTACCATTTGAGACCGTGAAGGTACAGTACCCCAGTATCTTAGCTTCCCATCCTCATTTAGCGCATCGACAACACTCATCAAGTCCCTTGCGACGAAAGCCGTTCCAACGAGACCCCCAATCTTCTCTGCCTTCTCGTAGCAAATGTTGGCGTTGACGGTTCCCCGGGCCCATAGCCTTCCCAAAGCTACATCCGAGGAATTGCCGAATATCAACTCACTGGACAGTGCAACAGCTTCATCATGACTGTTGACGCATGAAAATGGGATAGTGTTACTAGTGCCGCTATTGGGTCACAGACTGTTAGCATTGATAGCATTGATAGCATTGATAGCGAGAGTAGGAGTGGTTTTCAGCTTGATTGAGTTATTATTGAGAAGCATGTGTCCTTACCGTGGATCAAACGCAACGAGATCATAATAACCGCTGCTAAGCCTAAACACCTGACATATGAGTCCAATATCGACAGGTCTAGCGCTCTTGAGACCAGGTTTGAAAAGGGCTTTGAGACAGATCTTCCTTACGGTAGTAGAAGCGGGGCTAGAAGGGCCAGGCTCTCTCGTCCAGGCAAGCCTGGGCCACCAAAGTTGACTTGGATACTTCCCCTCGAAGGCTGAAATGTGGCGGGAACTCGGAGTAGCTCGAGATCAAGTCTTTCATCGGATTGTGGCTCGGTGTAGTCGAGGGGAACACTTAGAGTGGCGCACTCTACTGTTGCCAGAGTGCTGTTGATTATGGCCCCATCACACGCACGCCATGGGATTGTTGGGGTCGCGTCGTTGGAGGGACGATTCGCAGCAGAAGAGAAGAAGGCGAGCTGGAGGATGTCACGAATGGAGATCATGAGAGGCGACTAGGAAGAAGCAAGCGCGTTGGAGATTGAATCGGTGAGTTCACGATTGATATTATTCTTGAAGCTTGTTATTATTATTTCTCGGACATGATAGCTCCTTTCTAGGTAATGTCACAAAGGCTCATCTCATGAGACTTTGGTTAGATTTCAGAGTTGGACGAGGCTGAGCGGGAACACGGAAGCGGGAGACTGATAGCGGCGGGGTATCCAATTGTGCTAATTGGCATGGCGCGGAATCGGGGCCGCCGCCTGTCTAGGGTGAGGGAGAGCGGCACGGTCAAATTACCCCTACCTAGAGCCCAGCGATAGGTTGGTTCCAACGATTATGGGGCCAGAGTTTGGGGCGATGGATGCAATAATGCCCTTTTAGTATTGTGGCGCCTCGCTAACCAACCAGGAGCTATTCCTTCCGCCAGCAATGGAAACCAAAGCAGATTAGGAGAGGGGAACAGCGGCTGTGAACAATTGATGCAGAATTCAAAACCTCTCTCTCCAGTTCGTTCCATCTCCGCTATACTAAGTCGAAGATCACGATCTTCCAAGCTTCTTGCATCAAGCTCATTTTAAACTTGCAGCGCATACGGAGTACTTCTGTTCTTGCTGTTCTCCCGCAGGGGCCAGGCGAGGCTGGCACGATGAAAGCCTTCAGCCTTCAGCCTTGCGATCCTGCTCGCCGGAGGAGCTCTGGTGCAATCGCAAACTTCTTACCCAACATGCACAGTAAGCGCTCTATTTCTTCCCTGATTATCTCATATCGCATCAAAATGCTAATGATTACTGGTGAAGCAATCTTGTATCGTTCAATATCAGAGTGAGAATGACAATGATGGTGGCTGTAGAGCTTCCGTTTCTTGCACCTGCTTGAACAACAACCTCCTATCCAGTATCGTGTGATGCCTAGCTAGAACATGTGACCAGGCAGACCAGGAGGCTGCAGTGGGTTTTATTCAGGATCTATGTGGATCAACAGGCGCCACGGACTTACCTACAGAGTTGAGTTGCCCTACCAGCTCTTCCAGCGCAAAGGAAACAAGTACAAGCAGCACTGTTAGTGCAACCGACCCCGCATCCACCGTTCACACATCTGTATCTTCTACTGTCGCTTCTTCTACAGGAACATCGACTTCCCTTGGACCTTCTAGCCCTGTGAGCAAGCATGGTCTTTCGACCGGCGCCAAAGCTGGAATAGCAATTGGGGCAGTAGGAGCTCTTCTCATCGCCTTGCTGGTCGCTTTTCTTTTCCGCCGTCGCCAACAGCGTGTATCCAAGGACAACGACGTCGACAACGCCCCAGAGGCCAAATAAATTGGGCCACCAACCCAACTAGGAGGCTGGCCTCGCCCCTACACCGGGGTGCAGGAACTGCCTGGCAAGGAACCAACGCACACGATTGCCAGGCAAGAACTCTGCACGGCCGCGAATGACCTCGAATTTAAGAGCCTTAAAGGAGATGAGAAACCAGTGGAAGTTATGCAGCGCAGTGAGCTTCCCACGCCCGCAAACAAGCATGAGCTAGAGAGCAGTGTCGCAGCACCAGAGTTGCAGAGCCCGGCTTGGGATAGCAGACAGGTGAAAGAGCCAGCTTCCAGACCACTGGGTCAGCTGGAGCACGAGCTGGATGCGCATGGGGGCACTGAAACACCACTTCAAAGCCTAGATTCTCCCTCACACCCGCTTCCACAGCAAACGTTCAGTCAGCCGTTTGAATATTTTGAGCCTGTAATTACAGAAACAAAGTTACCAAACACGCAGCACGAGCCAGTGTCTTTAGGCGTCTCGAGTCAAACTATACTTTCAGATACAAGTACAGCTGAGGGAAGTTCCACTCAGATAGATGCGTTGCGAGCAAAAAGAGAGAAAATCAGGGCTGAGAAGGAAAGATTGCTTAAATTGCAGGAGCTAGATGAGATGGAGGCTGTTGTAAATAGGGAAATAATAGAGGAGGAGAGAGCTCGGGGGACCGGGCCTCCTAGATAATATCCTAATACTTAATTTACCTTTTATTATACTTACACTGCTCCATCTATTATCTGGGGGATTGCTTGAGATCGGCAGATTAGTAGTTGGATAGGTGACCACCAACAAATACCCCCTGCTGTATGCTTTTGATTATTTTTTGCTGATCTTATATAAAATGTGCAATGTAGTAGCGAATATCGTCATAGTGGTCGAAGAGAGCAGTAGATTACAGACTAATAGGAACACGAATGACCCAACCAAGTTGTTATATAAGGAATATAAAGTAGGTCTCCAATTCTAGACGATTTTTATTTTCTAACTCCTCTAGACCCAAAATAACTGCCGCGAAGTGACTAGAAGATCGTAAAACTACGTCCTCCAGGGAAAAGGCCGCGTGTCCCAGGGATAATGACTTAAACCCCACTTGAACCCACTAAGTTGCCCTCTAACGAGCATTCCGGCGGCACCGAGGCTTAATATGGACCCTCAGCGGTGGATTCGCTAGCTTAAAGGGTCCATTTGTAGATTTTGTCACCCATACCATATACGGCAGTGTGAGGTAGTAAATTATTCATATAAAACCATCTTTACAAGGACAAGCTGTACGATTGAGACGTTTTTTTACCTATGGATAGCAGGAAAAATAAAAACTATTAGTTTATTAAGAAGGGATATGCAAACGACAGTAGTTGAGCGGAGCTTTAGATGTCGGTTTATCCCTTGAATACATACAACAACGAGGTCCCTTTTCCAATTATGAAGACCACATTGTAGAGGCTGTCAACCATTACCTAATCAACGCATTTTTAATGCCTCGCAATTGCTTTTGAGATCCTTCAAAAATGTATTAGTGGAAAGACCTACTATGATCGGATCTGAGCGAAGGATGGGGAGGAGAGTGCTCGTTATCGCCAAGGGTAATGGCGTGCTTGGCAAGGCTTGCCCTTTCCAACCTCCTATTCGGGAGCGTTCCGCCTTATGGTAACGCCTTGGTCTAAATATACGGAGATAAGACAGGATCAAATGATATAAAATACTCGTTTTGATCACACCACTGATACGTAGAGGGTCTGAGTTATTATATCGCACAACATGATGTCACGTGTGCATGTTGCTGGTGTATCCCTACCGCTTGCGACGCAATGGCTCAAAAAGGCGTGATGTACACTTGCATATTTGGATCAACGAGTGCTGGCTATATAAAGTGCCGATGGGCCCCAAGACTCCAAGATGAGGATAAGCTTTCAGGTGCAGATCCGTCTTGCCTTCCGTCCCGCCCTTACCCAGAGACCCATATCACTTTATCAGTGTGGTAGATCATGTGCTAGTAGAAAACATGTCTAAGATAACAGCACCCTTGCACAACATCTTCTCGCATCGGAAAACTTCGGTGGCACCATCAGCGGATGTAGTCCAGGTCTCCAGTGACGAGCAGCCAGAATATGGCGGGGAGAAGATCATTGAGACCGCTGAAGCAGATGCTATTCTTCACCCGGGAGAGCTAAGCTTCGACGAAGACACTGCTGGCGGTTTAGGTCGCCACCTGGGACTATGGAGTACGACCTTCTTGATGTGAGTAAGAGACTTTAGTATCCTGTTGTCCATCTGTGCTGGTTCCTGAGCGAGGATGTCATGGATTGCGCCCACACCTCGACCTTATCTATACTGACACACATCTAGCATTGGTAGGATAATCGGGACTGGCATTTTCAGCACGCCTGCAAGCATCACGGGGAGCGTGGGAAGTGTAGGTGCGGCACTGATGCTTTGGGTCTTGGGCTTGTTTCTCTCATTTGCGGGCCTGCTTGTATGGCTCGAATTTGGATGCATGTTTCCTCGGTCCGGAGGTGAGAAGGTATACCTCGAAGCTGTCTACCAACGCCCAAAGTTTCTTGCAAGTGTAGTCTTCAGCACCCAGGCAATCTTGCTTGGGTTTACAGCTAGCGGATGCATTGTCTTTGCCTCGAACATCTGGGTGGCAGCTGGCCTCGTCGCATCTCCCTGGCAGCAGCGCGGCGTTGCCATCGCAGTCCTCGTTGTCGTTACTGCGGTTCACACTTTCACGCCAAAATTCGGCGTATGGGCTATGAATGCCTTGAGCAGTCTTAAAATTATCATTC
Source organism: Pseudogymnoascus sp. 23342-1-I1 (assembly GCA_001662575.1). Classification (NCBI taxonomy): domain Eukaryota; kingdom Fungi; phylum Ascomycota; class Leotiomycetes; order Thelebolales; family Thelebolaceae; genus Pseudogymnoascus; species Pseudogymnoascus sp. 23342-1-I1. The sequence goes on along the minus strand of KV454994.1, from coordinate 264,777 downwards.
TGGTATTCATCATTGTGGTGAGTTTGTATATCCAGAGGTCTCTAGTCTACCATCTAACTTGCCCCTTAGACTGGCTGGGTCGTCCTCTCCGGACGCATCGACTCAATCCCTGACCCTAACGCTTCCTTCCGCAATGCATTTGCTGGCTCTGTGCAGAGCTCAGGCCCCTATTCCACAGCACTTTTTAAGGTACTAAACTCCTACGCCGGTTGGGGTAACGCAGCATATGTCCTCAACGAAGTGCGCCGCCCCGTCCACACCCTCAAAATTGCCGGCCCACTGGGCCTCGGCATTTGTGGCGTTCTCTACCTCTTGGCTAATGTAGCCTACTTCGCTGCGGCAACGCCCGAAGAGATTTCCAAATCAGGCATTACGGTGGCATCATACTTCGCACTCAAAGTCTTTGGCCACACAGCCCAGCGCGTCATATCCGTCTTTGTTGCCCTAAGTGCTCTGGGGAACGTTCTGACAGTCACATTTGCACAGAGTCGTGTAAACCAGGAGCTTGCCAAAGAAGGTGTCATACCCTTCCCGCGTTTCTGGGCGTCCAACTGGCCAGTTGGTAGCCCTTCGGCAGGGCTGTTGCTCCATTTTATCCCATCCTTGATTGTCATTGTTGCCTTTCCAGCCGGCACAGCGTACATTTTTATACTAGACGTCGAGGGTTATCCAGGCGCAATAATTAACCTGTTTGTTGTCGTGGGGCTGTTTATCCTCAGGTGGAAAGCTCCTAACCTTCCTCGACCCTTTAAACCCTGGCTTGTGGTTCCCGTGTTCTATCTGGCAGGCCAATGCTTCTTGCTCGTGGCACCCTTCCTGCGCCCACCTGGCGGCATCGGAGATGCTCCACCGATTCCATACTGGGTGTATCCTATCGTCGGAATTGCGATCCTTCTCCTTGGAGTTGTCTATTGGGCTGTATGGCGTGTGCTCATTCCTTATCTGGGCGGATTTGAATGGGTTGAGAAAAAGGAAACGCTTAGTGATGGAACAGTATACACCAAGTTTGTGAAGGGAGATAAGTCTCTGTGATTGACTATAAGACTGGAATGGACTAAATGGACATAACTTGATGCGGCAGAGTCGGACGGTTGAATTTGATATTAGCCATTCAAGATGGATATATTTGATTTTAAATGAAAGATGATCATCGTTATAAACTGCCTTGTACTTCGTATTTCGAAACCAATATTACAATACTGCGTATATAGCACCTCATGACAATAGCCAAGAGGCCGACGTTTTGGCGGCTACATCAAAGATGCACGTAGCTTGGCATAGCTAAACCTGCTCTTATTAAGCCCCCCTACTCGTTGATGAGCTTGGTGGCAAGTCATCTTGCCCTGTCCCCCATGTACTTTCATTTCTACCCAGCGTCAATTCCAACACGCCACCCTGACTGTAAAAGCTGTGCGATATCCAATTCTTGTGGTAGGGAGCCCCGTCCAATGTCGCACTCTGGATGAACACATTTTCATATTCGGCATCAAAGTTAATATTTCGCACTGTCGAAGTCTTACCAGTCTGGCCGTTCGTTATGTTGACCTCTTTGAAAAACGGAGGCGTGATAAGATACACGTCCTGGCCGCTTATAGGCCAGAGTCCCATCATAGCGAGGGACGAGAATGAGCCCATAGCTCCGCTGTCTTCATTTCCTGGAATTCCATTGAAGGTATTGTTGAATTGGCTGGGTATGTAGGTGTGTGCCTGAACAGCTGATAGGGCTGGACGGCCACCATAATGGTATTGAAAAACCGGGAGAAATGCTTGCTCATCACCAAGGTAGAGTAGATCGGGATATGAGTGAAGGTATGTGAGGCGCTCGATAAATATTTCGGGACCACCAAGTGTAAGAATTAAAGAGGCCATATCTTGTGGCACAAAGAAAGTGTATAGCCAGCTACTTCCTTCGTATGTCTCGTGACCCCCTGGCGAAAGATAGCAGGAGGTGAAGTTGTATAGCGGAGAACAGAGTATTGGGTCCTGATAGCCCCAAGTGCCGTTCAGGTACCTTGGCTGCAAGAAGCCAACGAAGTTCGTATCTTTGCCATCGATATGGGATGTCTGCTCTGGATTATACATATTTTTCCAATATCCCGACCGATCAAGGTATTTCTCTGCGTCAGCAATCTTGTTCATTCCCTTTGCCATTTCGGCAATACAAAAATCATCGTAAGCGTACTCGACCGTCCGAGAAATACTTCTGGTAAAGGGCCCAAATCCATAGGGATCAAAGTCATCGGTTGGGATGTAATGCAAGTTTTTCCAGCTGTTTAGCCCACCGCGTCCTTCTACAGACCAGTTAAAAGGTTCATCTTCGGCATCAGAAACCACGGCTTCGTAACCAGTAGCCCAGTCAACACCTTCTGTGATGTTCTTCAGGTATGAGTCGGCCAGAACAATATCCGCGTTTGACCCTCCCTGTGTGAGTCCTTTGCAAAAGCTCATCCTGCAGTCAGGGAGCTTGCCTATATAGCATTAGTGAGATCTTTATTTAGTGAAGGAGAGGCAAGGTACCTTCATGTCGATAAATGTCGATTAGAGACCGTATCATCCGGGTTTGGCTTGCCGGATCAACAATGGTTAAGAGGGGGTGAACACTTCTAAAAGAATCCCAAATGCAGTAGAAACTATCATAGTAGGGCTCGGAACTATCCCATAGTTTGTTCTCGCCGGTGTAGTCCTGTGGCGAAATCATACTCTTATACACCCCACTCCAGAAAACTGTCTGAATGTCATCGCTAACTCCAGTAGCATCAATATTAACAACAGACAACTTCGACCTCCACGCATCTTCAGCAGCTTGGAGAGTTTCGTCAAATCCAAAATCAGGTATTTCCTGCTCGGCATTTTGACATGCTTTTACCTCACTGATGAAACTAAGACCAACCCTAACAAGGATCTCGTTTTTAGAAGTAGGGGCATGGAATTGAGCCCATGCGCCGGCTGGCAAAGGAGGGGAGTTGACACCATCCGTTGCCACACTGAGATGCTTCGGCTCGCTGCCCGCTCGATTGTTTATCCAAACTCCTGTGTCTCGGATAGGAGCGCCAGAGAAATCGGCACAGAAGTATGAGCTGTAAGATCCAATTCCAAAAGAAGGCGTAAATGTCCCATTTCCTGTAATGCGGCCACTGGTAGGATCAACTGCTATGCTCCCCTTTATTCTGGAATCAGGCAGATCCGTTAAGTCCACTAGAATGAGAGGACTAAGCGGCAGTACTGCGCTTGTCTGATTGGGATAGGTTGCATTCGAGGTTTGGTTTGTTGGAAACGTGAATCTGTATAATGACGTGTGGTGTGTAACCGTCATTTCAGTATGGATCGATGTGTTCAGACTAATAGCAAAGTAGCCTGGGCGCGCTTCTACCGATCCATTTATTCTTCGTGACGCTCGGTCTATCTTTGTAAACTTGCAGTTGTTGATTTCGTCCCCAGGGCACCCAGTTTGAGCAAAGATGGGGAAATTTCCAAGCGACGCAGCACCGCCTGTCCCTGAGTCGTGCATGTGTGAGAAGCCGGTGATATCACTGTTATCCGAAGCAAAACCTCCTTGCCTCTCGTCTGCGCTGTTGACATCTGCTACGCTTTTTGCCATTCCGAAAGGCAGCGAGGCACCAGCAAATGCGTGACCCCCATTGATGGTTCCAATAAGAGGATTGACATATTTTAAAACGTCAAAGTCGTTTTGCTTTGAGGTGTCTGGTGATGCGTGGGCATTGGAAGCCCATAAAAGGGCAGCCAGAAGCTGTCCACCATTGTGAAGATGCATTTTGTAGGTTAATTTAGCATAACAAAGGATGTGGATGTCACAAATGTTAAGTATAACTTAAAATCTAAAACTAAAAGACACCGTACGGAGTGGTTAGTAAAGTTATCGGTATATGAAGTTCCATAGGGCGGTGATCTACAGTAACATCCAAGTGCGGAGTAAGCTGCGAACTCCAATGCAACGTTTTAGGCAGGTCAAGTCGCACTAAGCAAGCTGTGCATCTTAAATTTCTAAGACAAGTTCTATAACCCCGCAATCCCAATATTAAGGCCAAGGAGATTACACTGAAATGTTAAATATTTCAATTGGCTTGATGAGAACGGGTCTGCGGCAAGGAAAAGGGCCCCTTCTTCCGCTCTATTTCACTGCGTGAATGATTTTCTTCCCTCACTATATTCTTCTCATTATATCCTCCTCACTTACTATCGCCCCACTCAATCATTACCCCGCCTTACATCACCCTGCACCATCGTCACCATCCCTGCATACCTTCACCACAGCCACCCGCTATCACCCCGCATTCTCATCCGCCTCATCCGCCTCATCCGTCTCACCCGACGCCCACGTAAACCTAGCCCAAATGAGAATATATACTAGTGACTGCAACTAGAGACCACAGAGACAGGGTGGCGCGAGAGTATATAGGCAGGGTGAGGGTTGGAGAGGGTCTTGGATAGCACTGTTGAGTTCTTTGTAAGCCCTGTATAGATCTACAGCGTGTGATTTCCCGAGCACGAACCAACCTTAGAATTCTATAGGGCTATACCCGTGGCCCCAGAAGCTATTATACGTACGAAACTACTATATTCACGGGTTTGAAAATGTGCTACATGTTATTCCGACCGCCCCCAATGGGATGAAGTGGGATTAAAGTCACAAAGGAAGATTTAAGTTCGCAAATTTAGATCATAAGCATGATGGGGACAAGTATTTGAATTGCCTAAAGAAGATACATGGATACCTTGTACCGCATCTACCTTAAATACCTACGTACCTTTTTTTTGTAGGGGGAAAAAGGGGGAAAAAGGGGGAAAAAGGGGGAAAGTGGAAAGGCGCAAGGGGGAAACCGCAAAGGGGAAAGGGGAAAAGTGGAAAGGGGAAGGGGGAAAGGAGAAAAAAGGGGCAGGGGTAACAACTTACCAGATCTAGAACAAGCTGCTATTTCTGTCTGAAGCTGTGTAGCCACTTCTTCTCGTCCGTCTAGGCCTCTGAGGAGATGGAGTACTCGGAGGAGTTGGAGGCCTCTGAGAAGATGGAGGCCTCTGGGTAGATGAAGGCCTCTGAGAAGATGAAGGCCTCAGAGGCCACGTCGAACCCGGCCTAATCGTCGCTGGCAACGGCCTCTCCGGCTGCATGACCTGCTTCTGCAGCTGCCTCTCGCGGCGCGCACTCTCTTGCCTAGTACCACTACCTAGATCGCTCCACCACGTCCCTCTCGGGATGACGAGCCCAAAGACAGCACCGTAGCGGTCCATCATGCGGATGTCCTGCTCGCCGAGACGCGGGATGAGGGGCCCGCTGTAGCTCTCGCGCCGACGGAGCTGCCCGACTATGCGGCTCGCGGAGTACTCGTCTATGTCGGCCTCGGCGAAGACGGCGCAGCAGGAGGGGCAGATGGTTTCGGGGGTGTCTAGCTCTGAGGTGGGTCGGCAGCGGGTGAAGGGGATGTTGGGGTGGCGGGCTGCGAAGCAAGGGGAGGTGTGGGTGACGGTGTGGCGACAGACGCCGAAGACCGTGTCGACGATGACGCACATCGTGTCGGAAGCGTGGGGTTGAAAGTTTCAAAACTGTCGAAGGCTCTGAGAGTGTTGAAAGTGTTGAGTGAGTTACACCAGGTAAATCAGTTGAACAAAGGTCTGGAGAGAAAAGGAGTGGAATGACGGACGAAGAGGGAGTACTTATAGGGCCATGATGAATGAACATTGTGGTCCTGAAACGTGGATTGGATTGAACACAGTGATGATGCGGGTTTGATGTTGAACAATAGTCGTATGTGGACACAAAGAACCTCCTTGAGATTAAAGAGGCGGACAATGGAAATGGTAGGAATGAAATCATTGCGTGCATTCGAGTGTTGTTGAACTATGAATGGCTTTGTGTGCATTCGAGATTCATAGAACAATGAATGATGCCTTTGTTTGTGCTTGAGATTCGGAGAATGATGGCTTTGTGTGCATTCCATGCCGAGTCCTGGGAACCCAGGCAAACTAATCCTCACCCCCATCCCCCTACCATAACCCCCCCCTTTTCTAAACCACCACCAAGCGATGACAACCCCTTATAAGTCAACTTAACTCATCTGCCTTCAAGCGGCACAGTGGCGCAGTGGAAGTACCACTGTCTGGACAATCTGGCCAGGGCAAGGAATGAATAAAGAGGTTACCAATCCGACTCCCAGCAATCGACAATTAAAAAAAATCAACTTCAAGCAATCGACATCAAGCAAACAACGACAATAAACAACGAATACTCAACATAACATCAAAAAGTAAAATCAAGTGATTTTCTCCTCATCAGATCTCGAGATCTGATGAGTCTTTTGCTTTTTTGACTTTTAATAGAAGGAACTCAACGAGACGATGAACCTAACGAGATGATGAACTCAATGAGATGATGAACTCATCGATGTGATGTGCGTATCCACACAATGAGGCCATTGACACAATGAACTTGGAATAGGGGGCACTTGCCCACGCAAGGCAAGGAAAGAATGGGCACCATGATGAAGTTAGAAAATGCCCAAGGCCGATTAGTCTAATGCCGTCTATAATTTAGGGTATGGGTATATGGCTCTACTCTCCCTTCACACAGGTGTACGCTCTCTTTGAACCGGAATACTCTCTCATCAAACCAGAATACTCTCTTCAAACTGGAACCTCAGCCCTCGCCTTCCACAACGCCCACCCCACCGCAATCGCAACCTTGACCGCCCCAGCCAAATACAGAGCCGCCGACATCCCAACACTGCTCCTGCTCAACCACCCTCCAATAATACCACCAAGAAGAAGTGTCACAGCAGATGCCACGCGGCGATTCCTCTTCACATTGTTTCTTGCCAGCATATGCGGATCGCTCATCAGATCACAGAACAGACTCGTCAACACCGTCGTGGGTACCTCATTGATCCCCAGCGTCCGACTCGTCACAATCTGCCCCCCGCTCTGGAAAGCAAGGAAGCCAATGGGAAGCAACTCGATGAACCCCACCTTCGTGTGGTCGAGCTCAGAGTATCCAGCCGGCGAGGGAACGACATGTCGCTGTACCAGCGCGGCGGCGACAAAGATGAGGATCGCTTGCACGAGGAAGGACGCTGCCAGCGTGAAGCGTCGGTGGGGGTGTATGCGCCGCGACTGCGCGAAAAAGTAGCAGCCGACGAGGAAGAAGACGATGGCGGTTAGGGACTTGACCCAGATGTATGGCTGCGAGATGGGCTGGTTGGACGCGCCGAGGGCAAGGATGATGGTGTTACCTGGGGAGGGGTTAGAGAGGTGTCTGGTGCTATGGGATGGGCGGGGGGTCATACCGGTTTGCATGCTCACGAAGGTGTTCCAGGCGTTGAAGGCGCTGCTGTCGCAGAGGCCAGAGGAGAAGCACGACGCGATGACGGGGATGTCGGTGTGGTTCAGGCTGACGTCGCGCTTGAGCTCTGTGAGCCATGAGGGTCGGGCCTTGGGAGACTCCTGCTTCTCGGTGTCGGCGACATCGGGGGTGGTTTGGCCTGGGAGGGTGGCGGATATGAGAGAGGGCAGTTGGGGTTCAGTTGAAGCCATGGCGTCGTCCCTTTGTCTCAGTTGAGGTCAATTGGAGAGTCAATTGAGGTTTGTAAATATCACTGGGCTTTCCAATTGTCAGACAATGATCATGATAGAGTATATATATATATTTCCGGCTACAGGCAAATATTTTTGCGAACAGTCATCCTTGGCTCTTGCGTGACAGTCATAAAAATGAGACTAAGCACTGCACAAGAGCGTACAAGAGCACAGAAGAAGCTTGTCGTGGGGGGCAATTGGGGGGCCATTGGGCGGAATCTGCCGGCAGAAACGGGAGTGCGGCACCGCATTGCGCCAAGCTTGGGGATGGTGGGGGCTTGGCACGTGACGCAATTTCACGTGACTGAATACTTCAAACTAAAATATGCACGTGACTAATAAACACTAAAATACCTAAAGTATGCACGTGACACCAGTGCACGTGACCACAATGCACGTGTCACCCACCCACCCTACTTTACACGTGCTAGAACCCATTGGTAAGGCGGTGACAGAAAAAGTAGGAACCAGAGATTTTGCTCTGGTGGACCATGGATAAGGCCCCGATACGTACCTGATTACCACTGATACGGCCTAACCGGCCCTAAAAATTGCTATCGAAACAAATCTGTGCTATTACGCCGCCCGCCGCCCGCCTTCCCCTCCTACTACTACTACTACCCTACCTCCCCTCAATTTCATTCTTCTTCCTCCATCCTCCTCCATCCTCAACCCGGCTTCAGGAAAGCAAAAAATAAGACTCGGAGAATCTCTCTCCTACTCTTATCCTACCTCCCCCCCATCTCTAGCCACTCGCGGCTGAGATATATATACAGACTTTCGCCGTCTTCGTCTTACCTTTTACCCCTCTGCTCCGTCAGAAAATCTCCACTCTCAAATCTTTTTTTGCCCCAGCCCGGCCTCGTTTCTGAGTTTTTTTTCGGCCAAGACGCCCACTTTCAGGATAATTACGAACGAATTTACGATTTATTACACGACTGACAGATATACAATCCAATAATCCAGACACCCCGCTGTCCGATTCACAGAGCGCCGAAGCGCTCAGATAATGCCGCATCCTGTCTCACCTACCCGACCACAGCCCACCATGCTTATCAAATCTGACGTCCCGTCCACCGTGGCGCCTACCCAGGAGGAGATCTCCTCCCTCCTCGACACCATCTTCACTGCCGAGTCCTCCGCCGCCTCCGTCGATGCTTCCTATGCCCTCACACAAATCCTCCTCAACTCCGTCGGGTACCGTGGCCTCCACGCCTACGGCATCGTCGCCGCGATCAAGAAGGCAGCGTCGGACAAGAAGAGCGGACTGAAGCGTGAGAGCGCCCAGAACCTACTGGGTGCCCTCTTTGAGCGTTTCCCTACCCCGCAGCCGATCACCGAGGTTGTCTTCATCATACAAGATGGTGGTCTCATCCCCTGCGCTCTCGACGCCCTCGCCGACAAGGGCGCTGTGGTGAGAGACGCCGCGCAGTATGCGCTTGACGCTATCTTTGTCCTCCTGAGCTCCGAGGCTCTTGTTATCGCACTTCTCCCAGTTCTCCTGCAGTACCTCTCCAAGCGCACCGGAAAGTGGCAAGGAACAGTTGGTGCCTACAAGCTCCTCCAGCGCATCGCCGACAAGGCCAAGCTTGAGGCTGGCACCACCAAGGAGGAGGCAAATGACAAGGACATGCTCCGCGACTCCCTGGGAGCCAAGCTTGCTGGTCTTATCCCAGTTGTCGAGGAGGGAATGCACGACTTGAAGGGTGAGGTCGAGAAGGCCGCCATCAACACGATGAACTCCCTTACCACTCTTCTTTCCAACGACGATGTTGCCCCTCGCATCCCACTTCTTGTTGCCACCATGCAGAACCCGTCCACCGAGACGCTGCAGAAGGCCATCCACGCCCTGTCGCAAACCACTTTCGTCGCCATCGTCACCTCCCCCGTTCTGGCGCTCCTCACCCCTCTCCTCGAGCGTTCCCTCAACACACCTACCACCGCACAGGAGGTCCTCAGACAGACCGTTGTTGTCGTGGAGAACTTGACAAAGCTTGTCCACGACCCAGTTGAGGCGAGAACTTTCTTGCCAAAGCTCCTGCCCGGTGTTAAGGGCGTTCAGGACAGAGCATCTCTGCCTGAGGTGCGTGATATGGCCACCAGGGCCCTCAATGTCATCAAGAAGGCCATGGGTGATGATGTGTCTGGAGCATCCCACGGAGAGGTTGCCCGTGTCACTACCGAAGAAGTCACCAAGGTTCTCGATGCCGAGATTGCAAAGGCAGGTGGTCTTGCTGGCGACGCCAGTGACATCTTCAAGCTCCTTGGCCCATACATTAGCGCCATGGTCGCTGAAGACGCCAACCACCGCCAGACCCCGCGTATCGCTGCCAGAGTTACCCCATACCTGCCCCAGGTCTTGAAGACCTCTGAGGCCGCCGCTACCGTTGGTGATGCCGTCCAGAACTTCTACGTCGAGGAGGACCACCGCAAGTACGGAAAGCCAGTCAAGGAGGACGATGGCGAGATTGAGATTGTCAATGCCGACTTCTCTCTTGCCTACGGTGGTATGCTCTTACTCTCCCACACCAACCTCCGTCTCCTCAAGGGCCACAGATACGGTCTTTGCGGACGTAACGGTGCCGGAAAGTCCACTCTCATGCGTGCCATCTCCAACGGCAAGCTTGAGGGCTTCCCCAGCCAGGATATCCTCCGTACTTGCTTCGTCGAGCACAACCAGGGTGAGGATGCTGATATCAGCATTCTGAACTTCGTGGCCAAGGATCCTGCCATCGCATCCGCTGGTATGGAGCGTATCTCTGAGGTTCTTGCCGAGGTCGGCTTCACTGCCGGCCCCGAGGGTCGCCAGTCCGAGAAGGTCGGCTCGCTCTCCGGTGGATGGAAGATGAAGCTTGCTCTTGCCAGAGCTATGCTCATGAAGGCTGATGTTCTCCTTCTTGACGAACCTACTAATCACTTGGATGTTGCCAACGTCAAGTGGCTCCAGGATTACCTCAAGACCCACACCGAGATCACCTCGCTCATCGTTTCTCACGACTCCGGCTTCCTCGATGAAGTCTGCACTGATATCTACCACTACGAGCCCGGAAAGAAGCTGGCCTGTTACAAGGGTAACTTGGCTGAGTTCGTCAAGCAGAAGCCCGAGGCTAAGAGCTACTACACCCTCTCGGCCTCGAACGCCCAGTTCAAGTTCCCACCTCCTGGTATCTTGACCGGTGTCAAGTCCAACACCCGTTCCATCCTCCGCATGACCAACTGCTCCTACACCTACCCAGGAAGCAACAAGCCGTCCCTCCACGACGTTTCCTGCTCTCTGTCTCTCTCCTCCCGTACTGCCATTATCGGTGGTAACGGTGCTGGAAAGTCCACTCTCATCAAGCTCCTGACTGGCGAGACAATCCCAACCACTGGCCGTGTTGAGAAGCACCCCAACTTGCGTATTGGTTACATCAAGCAGCACGCCCTTGAGCACGTTGAGATGCATCTCGAGAAGACCCCCAACCAGTACCTCCAGTGGCGTTACGCCAACGGTGATGATCGCGAGGTCCACCTGAAGCAGACCCGTGTCCTCTCGGAGGCCGACAAGGCGCAGATGGATGTTGAGATTGACCTCGGTGACGGACGTGGAGGACGACTGATCGAGTCCATCATGGGTCGTCAGAAGTGGAAGAAGACCTTCCAATACGAAGTGTAAGCACCTACTCCCCTCAAAATAATATCAAGACACAAAATACTAACATTCACCCAGTAAATGGCGCTTCATGCTCCCCAAGGACAACACCCAAATCTCCCGCGAGACCCTTGTCGAGCGTGGTTTCAGCAAGCTCGTCCAGGAATTCGACGATCATGAGGCCTCCCGCGAGGGACTCGGTTTCCGCGAGCTCTCCCCCAAGGTCATCTCCAAGCACTTCGAGGATCTCGGCCTCGACCCCGAAATCGCCAACCACAACGAGATCTCCGGTCTCTCCGGTGGCCAGAAGGTCAAGGTCGTCCTCGCCGGCGCCATGTGGAACAACCCCCATCTCCTCGTCCTCGACGAGCCCACCAATTTCTTGGACCGTGACTCCCTCGGTGGTCTTGCCGTTGCTATCCGCGACTACAAGGGTGGCGTGGTGATGATTTCCCATAACGAGGAGTTTGTCGGTGCGCTCTGCCCAGAACAGTGGTTCGTCGCCGACGGCCGCGTTACCCACAAGGGTCACCTCGCCGTCTCCGCCGACCGCTTCGAGGATTCCCGCCCCGGCAGCGGCATCCCCAGCACCGTTGCCTCGATGGCGAGCAGCGTTGTTTCCAGCGCCGCCCCCAGCACCGCCAACAGCGGCGCTGAGGATACTGGAGATATGACTTTCCGTGCCCGCAAGAAGAAGAAGATGACCAAGAAGGATCTCAAGGACAGAGAGGTCCGCAGACGCCTGAGACACATTGAGTGGCTCTCGAGCCCCAAGGGCACTCCACGTTATCCCGATACGGACGACGAAGCCTAGAAATATCGGAAATCTCGTCGATTTGGATATTTTCAAGTTTTTCGTTTTGAAGCGGTGATGAAACCATCACGTGACTTTTCTGGTCGCGGCGGCGGCCGCGGCGGCGGTGTGGGATGCGGTGCGGGCGGTGGGGACGGGGGCCGCCTCTGAACTACTACAGTTCTTTGGGGTTTTCATGAATGATATAGACTTTTGATATCCGGCGGCCTCGAGACGCATGTTTCTTTTTGTTTGGTGTTTTTTTCTGCATAAAAAAATGTTTGGCGTTTTAGAAATAGATAGGGTAGATTTGGGAGGGTTGTTTAATGTCGGGGATGAGATGGGATGGGAGATGAAATGAATGAGATTCCCATGCTGAGTTATTATTTTCATGATGAACTGTGATATGATCTTACTATGTGATTTGTGTTGAGAGATGCTGTTGTATTTGAATTACTCTACAGACGACAGAAGTGCCCCCGACGCCGCCATAGAGCCTGAAGTATGACTGCGCAAAACTGAGAACTGATACCTACATTTAACGAAACAGGATGTCTCCCTTCGGCGCAAACTTTGAGTAACCGGCTCATTAAAAAACAACGGTAGTAATTAAGGGTCTTATATGTACGTATAGTTGCTGTAGATACCTAGAGAAGCAACAGGGGTTGTTAGCCTTCGCTTGCTTCTTAGAGACCTAGAGAGCGACTACATATAACTAAGAACTAATGGTCACATTTAAGTAAATAGGATCTCTCACTAGCTCGTTATCCCATTAAAAGGCTATGATAGCTATCGAGAGCCTCATTTTAAACTATAGCCACTCTAAATCTTCAGGGTTATGACAGGGTATATTGGCTGTCCCTTTCTTCTTAGTGGCTGCTATGCACAACCACTCCTGCAGACATTTTAGCACCACGACATGCATGACAGGCCTCAAAGCTTGGACCGCCGAGCTCACCCCCTCTCCTCTTCCCATGCCCCTCCAAGACAGCACTAAATCAGTTCATCACAATGGACCGACTCCAGCGACTACTCTGGAAGAAAAAAAACCGAGACTGCCAGTACTGCCGTGGTCTACAGGATGGCCAGGTGCGCATCCCTGCCGCTGCGCTCATCCACGGCGCGCAAACGGGCTGTCCGACGTGCCACTTGCTGTATCAGTCGGTCAGCCCTGCAGATCTTGCGGATAAGAGGATTGCATTGGTGCATGTGAGGTTGTTTGGGGATTCGCAAGTTTCCCATACTTTTGATCCGGGGACAGAGGATATGTCGCGCAAACTGTGCGCGGAAGAGGGTAAATCCGTTTGTTTCGGGAGGTCAAGATGATTGTATCGCTGACAATATGATAGGCTTTAACAAAGGAGGTTGGGTAGCTGGTCCTGATTATCCCACATCGGCGTTGTATCCCCCGGTTGAGCGTGCAGTGGAGCTGTTTAGCCTTGAAGGTTAGTTCTGCCCAGGCCCATCGGCTGTCCACATTATTCCAGAACCCCTCAAACAATAAATAGGGAGCCGTTCCCCATGGCCAAAAATCAGGACTGCGAGGGCCGTTTCAGCCTCGGCAAACACCGATGAATGCCTCCGGCTCGTCTACTCCTGGATGAGACACTGTGAAACGCAACACCCCAGCTGTCATGACCACCGCCCCCAGGCCCTCCCCGATCGCGTTGTATTCGTTGGAAGGGAAGGTACTGATCCGTACCTTGTCGAGTCGAAAGGCGCTAGTGCGGATTATGCTGCTCTCAGTCACCGATGGGGCGGCCGGGTGTCACTACAACTAAAGACTGCAAACCTCGATAGTTTCAAAAGAGGAATCCCCTTCTCGGACTTCCCAAAGACATTCCAGGATGCTATTACTGTGTGCCGCAGTCTGTTGCTAGATTATATTTGGATTGACTCTGTCTGCATTATACAAGACTCAAAGGATGACTGGGACGTCCAGGGGTCAAAGATGGACCATGTATATTCTAACTGTGTGCTAACTATAGCAGCGGATGCCGCCGAGAATGGAGAATCGGGATTCTTAGAGACACCCGAAAGGCGGCAGTTACAGGCCATGACCCGAAAAATAGACTGCGCAGGCCCAGGAGGTGAAAAGGGTGAGATCTTCGTTAGGCCATGGAGACAATATGGGACCACTGGTGGCTTCGGACGACACTACGACAGCTGGGAGCCCGGATCTCTCCAGACCGATCAACGACTAAAACAAGAAGGCAGTCACCTCCTCCGCCGCGGCTGGGTGCTTCAAGAAACATTCCTTCCCCCCAGAATCATCCACTTCCTCCCCGATGAAGTAACATGGAAATGCAGGGTCCTCTCTCGCTGCGAATGCCAGCTCCAACTCCACGGCACAGTCGCCCATAGAATCCTTGACTTAGAGGAGCCTCGCGAAATCGACCATCGTGACCTGAAGGAGTTTTGGCGCGATGTTGTTGAGCAGTATACTCTACGCAATTTTACGTTCCAATCAGACCGACTAGCTGCTATGGCTGGGATGGCCAGTCACGCCCACTTCTGTCGTCCGGATATTGAGTACTATGCGGGGCTCTGGTCCGATGAGCTGCCCTCCACGCTCCTATGGATCGTCGACCGAGATATCAACTTTGGGCGGTTGTGGGGAACTGGAAGTAACCGCATCTCGCCGCCTGTTGCCCCCAGCTGGTCATGGGGCAGCGTGACGGGTCGCATCGTGTTTCAATTCTGGAGGTTGGCCTATGACCGCGGGAAGTGGGGGGAGAGTGAGCCTGACTTGACGGACGTTCAGGTGAAGTGCACGTCGTTAGGGAAAAATAAGTATGGTAGTGTTAAGGATGCGGAGTTGACAGCGGAGGGGTATCTTTGCGACGTTCGAGTGTGGTTGACTGGGGGGTCGGAGTGGCATTTCCCATTCAAGATGGAAACCCGAAAGCTTGATGGGACGGTGGGGAAGACACATGGTTTATTTTATGCGGATACGGATGATGTTTTAGCGGAACTACAGGCTGGGCGGAAG
This sequence comes from Pseudogymnoascus sp. 23342-1-I1, assembly GCA_001662575.1. NCBI lineage: Eukaryota > Fungi > Ascomycota > Leotiomycetes > Thelebolales > Thelebolaceae > Pseudogymnoascus > Pseudogymnoascus sp. 23342-1-I1. The sequence goes on along the minus strand of KV454994.1, from coordinate 249,777 downwards.
GATGGGGTGGATATGGTGGTAGTTAGTATTTATGAGTCAAGACTGTTTCTTGTGCTAAGGAAGATAGGCGTGGGTAAGTTGGTTTTTGAGAGGATAGGGGTGATTCACTGCTATTTGGTAGATGCAGTGGATCTTAAACAATGGGGACTAAAGGGGCGATTTACTATTATTTAAGCGGATATGGGAAGCAGTGTTTCCCGAATACCGCTCCGAGTACTACTCGAGGATACTCGAGTAGAGTACATACCCAAAATTAAAGCTCGAATACCATGAGTAGTACTCACATATAAATCATATAAATAGAAGTAGAAATTAAAATAGCACTATATACTATTCTAACTCATTATTTGCATCGTCATTACTATCCTCGTCGCCGTTATCCTCGTCATCATCTTGTGATATAATACCTTAATTCTATAAGCAAAGCAGATATCTAAGTATAGATGGTAATAATTAGTTCTATTTCTTCATAATAATATTACTATTAACACTAAATACTCGTTCTAAGTCCGATTAAACTGATACTTAGCTAGCAGAAGAGCCACTCATTTTCATAGTTAAGAAGTAATACGGATCGCTTAAGTAGAAGAAAGCTTTAATTATCTATTCTATTTTACGCCTAATTACCCCTTATTGCTAAGGCCTTAGCAGTACTCAGAGTATTCAGAGTAGTACTCGGCAAGTCTCCGAGTACTTAAAAATATCACCCGAATATAGTAGTACTCGGGGACTCACCGAGTACTACTCACGGCGAGTACTACTCGGGCAACACTGATGGGAAGGTTGTGAACTTGTTCAAAGGATTTGTCTAAAGTGAAGGACGATACTCCTTAGGAGCACGTTCATCGCTGTGCAACGAAACGATATGCCAACGAGTATATTACCCTAACGGAAGAGATCATGCTAGAGAGACAAAAATGCTCTCTCGCAGGCGGCTGCAACGGGCATGATCTATCTACGAAGACACGGTCACTAATGCTCCTAGAAGGTTAGGAGAAGAACCCACGGGGGCAACCCCAAGGACAGTAACAGGCGTGATAGCGAGGTTAATATAAGACCTGACGCAGCTATAGGCTAGGTTAAGAATCCACGGAAGCACTCCTAGGGATAGTGACGGGCATGGCAGTGAGGTCGGGATGAGAACTGACGTAGTTAGAAGCCCAGGTGAAAGAACCGCGGAGGCACCCCCAGGGATAGTGACGGGCGTGATAGTGAGGTCCGAAGTAGAGCCCACGAGAATGCCAACAGGAACAGAAGCTGTAGCGACCGCGAGGCCGGGGCCATTTCAAAACGCGAACGACACCAGATCATAGACATCGAAATCAATATTCTTCCACGAGCTGCTATTTGCCTTCTTTTCGAATAATCAATTTCTATATCTAGGTATCTAGGTATCTAGGTGGAAATTCATCAGAAAACGAAACGGAAGCGCCCGCAATCCCTTTAATATATCCGCAAAATCGCGGCACGGCGAGAAACAAAAATGCGCAGTGTCTGTCTTCCTGCATCGTATCCAACGACCAACTCCCCATTTCCCATCCCCATCCCCGTTACTGCATCCCATTTCGCAAAAACCTAGCATTCCGCTATCGTCTCTTAAGCATCCGCAATACCAGTTCCGCGAATAGCATCGACTTGTTCACTTAACAGTGCGTTGTTCTTCGGGCCGGCCCTGGCAGGTCCCTCAGGAGTGACATACGCCTTCGTCATTCCACCATCCACGACAAAGTCCTGTCCGTTGATAAAGCTGCTCTCGTCGCTCGCCAGGAACAGTACAGCCTGCGCCTGCTCCACGGCCTCACCGAACCGGCCAGACGGGAAGTGTACCTCGCGGCGTTGGCGCTTCTCCTTGTCATCACCGAGCCAATCCTGCAACAGTGGTGTATTCAGCGGCGCCGGACAGAGTGCGTTGAATCTAAACCCGTCGCGCGCGTGCACGATAGCCAGCTCACGCGTGAGCGCTAGAACTGCGCCCTTGGATGCCGTATAGGCGAGCTGGGGGGTGGCGGACCCGACGAGCGCTACAACCGAGGCGGTGTTGATGATGGAGCCGAAAGGCTTGTTGTGGCGGCGCAGCGAAAGCACCGCGTGCTTGCATCCGAACCAGACGCCCTTGACGTTAATGGCTTGGGTAAGATCCCACACGGCCTCGGGGGTGTCGACGGCGTCGGCGTCGAGCGCGTGCATGATACCGGCGTTGTTGAACATGATATCCACGCCGCCCCAGCTGTCAAGCTCCCCGACGAGGGCCTCGACGTCGGTTTCCTTTGAGACGTCGCAGACACGGACCTCAACACGGTGGACAGAGGGGACGAGCTGGCGTAGCTTCTCGACTGCTTTCTCGAGGGCCGCCTCGGAGATATCAGCCATTAGCACGTTAGCGCCCTCCTTGGCGAAGAGGATGGAGGTCTCTAGACCGATGCCACTGGGATGGTGTTAGTATTTACATTGTATATGTGAGATCCAGCCACAGTAACGTCTCCGCCTCTAATCATGAATTCTCTTTGAATTCACCGAACCCGGGGTATGTAACGTGATGTCCGTTATCGGAGTCGGCCGAGACAGATGTGGCAATTGCACGGTGAGACATGCAGGGACGCAGAAAGTGGCCAGATTGAAGATTAAGAAACATATGAAACTTACCCTGCAGCGCCGGTGACAATAGCATTCTTTTGGTGCAGTCTTCCCATCTGCATACTGTTGATGGTGAGGCCGCTCGTGGCCTGGGGCGAGGTGGCGGCCATGATGCTCTTTGTTTTGGGGAGAGAGCGGATCGAGGTCGCTCTTTTGTTAATAGAGTCGAAGTGATATTACAGTGGAATATAGACTGGAAACGATTGTGATCAGTTTAGAAAAGTTTTGAGGAAATGCGAAGAAGTGATATATATGGTGGGGGGCGATAAGGGACATGAACGTGTTATAATCTGACTCGCGGGTGGCGCGCCATAAAGATAACCATTGATTACTTACTTTTAGTTATATTTTGATGCTTTTTTGCCACCGGATAGATTTATGGAGAGTAAGGAACCAAAGATGAAGCAATCTGGTCTTTGTTGAAAGGACGAGATTCAGTGAGAGATAAGGGTCCGTTTACATAGAAATTACTGATCAGCGGGGGTTGGGAGGAGCTAGAGGGGACGAATGACCCTGAATGACACACATATTCAAGAATTGCGGAGACATCACGTGACTATTCAGGGGGCAGAATGAGGGGCAAAGGGCGGCAGGGTGGTATAGGGTGGACTAAGGCGGTGAGGAGAAGCTTATCGGCGATCATGACGCTTCCTTGGCCGATGGACAGAACACAGGAACAACAAATCCAGGAACAGCTATATTCAACATACGACTGTCAAAACACTTCAAGATCTCATAGTAGTAGATACTATTGTTACTATATACTTTTGTACAGCTCATATATCTTACTTGACAAGACCACGCCTTGCAAATTGGCCCTAGAGCTACCTGTAGGCTGCGACTCGCCTCATTCACCTCGTCAAGACAGCTTCTCGGACACGCCGATTCTCAGCGAGCAAAGCATAATACGCCTGGTAATATAATCTATCCCTATATTAATATGGCGGAAACTGTGGTGACGCTCGACAACGTCGCCCAAATCCTCGAAAATGACACCAAGGTCAAGGTCGCCGGTATTGACGTCGACGGGCAGCTGCGGGGTAAGCTTATGTCGAAGAAGAAGTTCCTCGGTGTCGCAAAGGAGGGCTTTGGGTTCTGCTCGGTGGTATTTGGATGGGATATGCACGATAAGACCTACTTCAAGGAGCTGAAGATTAGCAATAAGGAAAATGGTTACCACGACGTCATCGCTATACCAGACCTCAGCACATTCAGACGGATACCCTGGGAAGACGATGTGCCGTTCTTCCTCGTCAGCTTCTACGACCCAGATACCAGGGAGCCACTTAGTGCATGTCCGCGAGGAATTTTGAAGCTGCAGCTACAGAAACTGGAGGACGAGGGCTTTGGCGCCATGGCAGGCGGTAAGAGACGTCAATCCGCTTTTGCCCAGCAACAATAACTGACCGCCTCTAGCTGAATACGAATTTTACCAATTCCGTGCACCACAGAGCGGCAATGGTCCGATATCTGAGCGCAACAGCTCTTCGACTGCCACCTTCCTCCAGAACAACCCAGTCGACTCTCTCCCATCCCTCACCGAAGGCATGTTCGGATACAGCTTGACGCGTCCTCTCCACAACAAAGACTACTATTATGGCATCTTCGACGCCTGCGAGAAGTTCAACACCCACATTGAAGGTTGGCATACTGAGTCTGGTCCCGGCGTCTTCGAGGCCGCCCTTGCGTTTGGCGACATCAAGGGCATGGCTGACCGCGCTGGTCTCTTTAAATACGTTGTAAAATCCATAGCCACAACCTACGGCATCACACCCTGCTTCATGGCGAAGCCCCGTCAAGGCCTCCCCGGAAACAGTGGTCATATGCACGTCTCCCTTGTCTCTTCCTCCGGCACCAACCTCTTCGCGCGCGAGTCCACAGACCCCAACCCGCCCTATTCGGACGTCGCCAACCTATCTGATATAGGCCGCCATTTCCTTGCCGGCATTCTCGAGGGCCTCCCAGATATCATGCCCATCCTCGCGCCCACTGTGAACAGCTACAAACGCCTAGTCGAGAACTTCTGGGCCCCTGTCACCGTTTCCTGGGGCCTCGAGCATCGCGCTGCTAGCATCCGGCTCATTGCCCCACCAACCGCCAAGGCGTCCGCTACGCGCTTTGAGGTCCGCGTCCCTGGTGCGGATGCGAACCCCCACTACGTGCTCGCGGCGTGTTTAGCCCTTGGATGGCGCGGCGTGAAGCAGAAGCTAGAACTTACTTTGCCGCCGCTGGGGAAGGGCGAGGATGTAGGCGGTGAGTCAGATGCTGGACAGCGGCTGGCGAGGAATTTAGGAGAGGCGACAGAGAGGTTTATGGCGAAGGATAGTTTGGCTAGGGAGGTGTTTGGGGATGAGTTTGTGGAGCATTTTGGGGGGACGAGGCAGCATGAAGTGAGGTTGTATGATGAGGCCGTTACGGATTGGTAAGTCCCTTCCCTTTGGTTGAAGCTTATGCGGCTTTTCTTATTTACTTCTTACTAACTTTTATGTAGGGAGGTGAAGCGGTACATGGAGACAATATAGAGGGGAACCACCAAGTGGTCTCCAGTCTCACTTCGAATCAGCACATCTGCACGCCGATATCCTTACCCATAATAGACGGACTGTGCAAAGCGAGAAATATGACTATTTTACAAGCGTGGGTCGTTATTTATACATACATATCCCCCTGGGGCAACATGTCTATTTTCGTTGGAGTCTGCTTCTTGGATTTCCAGGATGGTTCCGGAACCACCAACTGTTTTGTATCCGAGTATCTCGGTACACAAGTATCAAGTATCCGACATATCCGAATATACAATCTTTCCGGTATCCGTCCACGACAATCTCTCAATGGCCAATTCCTCACTAGCCAATTCGATGACAACCTTTCCCACTAATCAACTCCCGTGCCGTGCCGTTCCCCGCCCCATCCCTCTCCGCCTTCTGCCGCCCCCTGGACGCCGAACATCATCAACGGTAATTTAAACTCCCAAAATTACCTGCCAGCCAAATCTCGCGATACTTGGCGTCGATGCCATTTGCCGTTCTTGGCATAGTCACTATGATGGCATAGTCACTATGAGAGATCAACAGGGTGTGGGGCTCCAACAGCCCGAAAGCTGGGGATCTGATAGGCTCGAGCGGTGAAACGGCGTTTCAAATGTCCGGGATATGGGTCTGGAGAGATTCGGGGTTGGGAGTTGCTGCGGTCCAGTTCATGAGCCGGGATTGACCAATCAAATCCCCCTAATTCCGTGTCAAAAGTGGGGCGGATAGAAGTGATGGATGTGATGGGTCTGACATGTCGAGGAACAGGGGTGAGGAGCTTCAAGAATAGAAACACTAGTCCTAAAATGGACCAAATTAGCTCTATTATGGACCCCAAGGACTCCGTCCCTCCTCCTCAATGTTACTAACCACACTGGGGTTAGACTGCTCTATCAGCACTTGCTGCGGTGATCCTTCGTCTTTTCTCATTTCATTCTTGGCCGTCGCCGCGCCTGGCTCATTTCTCACCGCGCCGACTTCATACATGTTCCCGTCGCACCGCGGGTGGCCTCGTCTTCGTACTCCTCTCGCGACTGACCCCATCGTCCATCTTCGCGGACCGCGTCGCGAGCCACCATGGCGTCCGAGGACGACTCGGGCCTGACCCTTCTCGGGCCCCTCACGACGATATTCACCCCGCCCGCTACCTGTCAGGACCTCACCATCCTCTCAATCTCCACCGTCTTTAGCACCGTCGTCACCGTGACAAACACTCTCTCGGGCGGCTCGGTCGTCTCCGTCTCCACCATTTCCACCGTCACCACCTCAATGACCGCCTATCTTGAGAAATACGACTACATCCTCGACGGCTCCTGCTACCCCCCGGACTACACCACCTATTCCGCCTATTATTCTCCCGGCCGCTGCCCGTCCGCCTGGGAGGGCGTTGTCACCACCGCCCAGAACGCCGAGACAACCGTCCAGTGCTGCCCTACCTCCTTCACCTTCAGCGGCGAGCTCTGCCGCTCATCAATCTCCACAATGACTACGCCCGTCGTCCTCTATATGAATCAGCTCCGCGTCGATCCGACCCCAACTCCGACTTTTATCCCAGAAGATGACATCGTCTGGGCCACCGGAATCGTTGTCCGCTACCGCGAAGGCGATTTTGAAACCACTACCACCGACGCGAAAACCACTGTCGCTAAATCCACCGCAACGCCCACTGATACCGCCTCCCCCTCCTCCGACGATTCCCACTCCGGCCTGTCTCTCGGCGGCAAAGTCGGATTAGGAGTTGGAATCCCCGCAGCGGTGCTCATCCTCGCCGTTCTCGCCTTTCTTTTCTTCCGCCGCCGCCGCTCCGCCCCTGTGGCCACCGTCGCCGCCGAACCCCAAAACCCGCCGCAAGAACTACAATCGTACGCCCAACCGCCACCGCAGCAGTACTACCAGCCAATGCCACAATCCGTGCCCGCAGGCTACTGGGAGGCTAAACCCTCTGAGATGGCTCGCGCGAGCGAGATATATACACCTAGTGTGGCTGGGTCGCCACGCTTTCAGGGGCAGAACACGGGGTATGCACCGGTTGCGCAGGTGGGGGCGTACGCGCCTGCAGATGGTGGTATGGCGTACGCGCCGGTTGTAGGGTCGGGGCAGGCAGGATATGGACAGGAGGCTAGGTCACCGAGTGCCGCAGGAGGGTACGGACAGGAAGCTAGGTCGCCGAGTGCCGCAGGAGGGTATGCGCCCGCTGCGAGCCCGGGATACGGGCACGATGCGAACGCGCCAACTGCGCCGTCGCAGGGTGTGCCGGCGTCGCCTGTAGAGGGGGCTTCGAGGCACTGGTCTGGTGGCGGTGGACCTTTGCCAGACCCGGGTGAGTTGTATCCTGAGTATGGGGCTGGGGGGGATGATGATGATAGTATCCACGGTCGTAGGAGGTGACCTAAGTAGGCTTATGAAATGGAGAAGGGGAATGTGGATGTGGAGGGAAATACCCGAGTTCTGTGTATATATTTTTTAGTGGAAAAGGATGGAGGGAGGAGAGCCTGATATTTTGTGGTTGGGTGTGTAAAGGTATATGTCCCTTCGAGGGAGATGTGGATGGATGTGGATATTGCAGCCGAGGGCTTGTTGGATTTAATGCGATATATAGTTGAAATATTAACTTCTCGATTATACCCTGCGAGTCTTTATTGGCCACTGTTACCTGTGTTACCGTTCCCCCTTTGCTTTGCCGTTAAGGAGGAGCGAAGCGCATGAAACCGCGCTTCACGCCCATAGGCTTCCCTTGGTCTCCTCAATCTCGACAAAGTCAAAAATAGGACCACAAAGAGCTATACCAAAGAAGATATAATGCAGTCGCTGGCGGTCACTCACCCAGCTACCGTTCAACCTATTGGAAGCGACCGAACGATGTTTTAATTCGGTAAATCTTTGAAGTTATCAAACCCACATCACTGTCCAGCAGCAGCAGCCTGTGCCGCAAAGGCCAAAATATTCTCCAAAACCTTATCATCAGTCTTGTTTCCCTCTCCCAAAATCTTCTCGTACGCCGGGTACAGCACCGACTTCTCAATCTCGGTGTACTTCCCATCAGCCACATACACAGCCTCGCCCTGCCTCTCCTTCGTGGCCATCAGATATACTGCTGCGCGTGCCACGATGAGTGGTGTTTGCATTGGCTGCGAGATTCCAGGCATGATAACCTCCATGCTGGGGATAACGCTAGTGTTGGTCCACGATGGCATCAGCGTGTTTACCCGGATGGGGATGGAAGCCACGTCGAGGAGGCGAGCGTAGCCGCGGCCGAAGCCGAGAACACCGTGTTTGGCGGTCGCTATGTGCGTTAGCTTGACGAGTTCCAAATTCCAACTATCTCCAGCGTGGTAGGCTGGTGGGAAGGGGACGGGGAGGGGGGCTTACAGTAATCCGGAGCCCGTAGCGGCTGTAGACCAGTGCTAGATCCCATCAACACTATGTTGCCGCCCTCTTTCTGCGTCTTCATGTAATGTACGCCCAGTACGGCAGTGTTGATGACGCCCTTGAGACTGACATCGATCAACTCATGGCTTGGCTCCTGTAGCTCTCCAGCCTCGTTGGCAGCGAGGCTGAGATAGTCTGCGCGCGGGCCGATGCCGGCATTCGCAAAGACATAGTCGATGCGGCTGTGGTGCTCGTGAGCGGTCTTGAAGAGGGTGCGGAGGTCGGACCAGATGGCGACGTTGGTTTGGACAAAGGTGAAGGCGGGGGAGGCGGGGAGGTCCTTGGGGGCGTTGAGGTCGCCGCTGACTACGGAGGCGCCAAGCGAGAGGAGGAGGGTGACTGTTGCGAGGCCGATGCCTGATGAACCGCCTGTTGAGGTTGGTTAGTTGGGAAAATAGTATCACAAGCTTGCCGGCCGGCGGTGAAGCGGGGAAGTGGCTGTACCTGTGAGGACGACAACCTTGCCCTTAAGGCTAGTCAAATCCTCGTCTTTGATGAGGAATTCGGACATGATTATGATATGCGGTATGCGGGTAGCTAACTGGACGATAAAAGCAATCAATTTCTTCTAATCCTGGAAGTTAATAGACAAGAGAATCAATGTCGAGAATATACAACAGACAGAGGGAGTAGAGTATGGATATCCAAGGGACCGCGCAAGCGGCTTCAGTTCCGGGATGGATCTGGCAGGTGGCCGTTCTCGTAGTCCATCCTAAATGCAACCCTTGATGCATAGCGCTATAGGTAACGGAATTAGCAAGAGCGGGGTATAAAACGGCGTTTTGTGGGTTTTGTGGATATTCACGTTAATTGTTTCCACTTTCCGTCGCTTCAGACCACGGCAACTGTTTCTGGCCCGTCCCTGCCCCGTCCCCGCCCCGTCTATGTGTTTGACATACCCTGCACCCAAGATAAATGTCCCACTTCCCGTGTCTCTTGGAACCCCTTCGGTGGCATTTCATGCACCTTTTCCATACACTCCTAGTATAGTAGTGGACCGCCGTACTATTGAGTAGCATGGGTAGATGCAAGAAATGAGGTGCCGTGGTTCGTTTTCCACTTTGTTAGCGAACCTATCGCTTTTTTATACCGCCTCGTGGGAACGGCTTCAAGAATCCGGGCTCAACCCCCTGTTGCCGGGGACCCAAGGACATATACCCGGGACCACATATACCTCCCATAAACAGGGTACTGGAGCCGCTCCGTGGTCCCCGTTGACTAACTGCGTCGCAAGCTCTGGGGCAATACCCGGCGTAGTGGCATGGAGTGTCTCAGGGGAGATACAACGGCTAACAGGAGTGCGGTAAGAAGTTTAAAAAACATGGCTGCGAGGACAAGGGCAATAGCACTCTGCTCACCAGGGAGGCCTGAAGCAGTACAGCAATGTTAAAAATTCCCAGCCGGCAGTTATGGCGAAATCAGAGTAGCATTGCATCTCTTGGCCGTGTTCGTCCAGGGTCCCACGCCACTGGGAATATAACAGGTCAAGTACACTTGCGTGTCAAGGTATACGCATTTAAACTGACTCGATTAGATTTTGTGGAGAAGTGCCTCAAAGAAACGAAGAGGCACTCTTATTCTATTCTTCTCCATATCAATACCCCTTCCCTTCTTCTCCTCTTTTCTGCACTTCTTCTTATTTGAGTCCTTCACTATCATTTACTTACAGCGCTGAACTGTGCTGCAATTATGGTTCAGCCGGCAGGGGACGGCGTCCCGCTTCTGTATACTTCAATAGTTCTTCTAGCTGTGACCTGGATCACATTCACCACACGGATAGCAGTGCGAATATGGAGGAAAAACTCCGGCTGGGACGACTTGTTGATGTTGATAGGCCTCGTACGTCCAGCGCACCCTTTCCCCAAACGACTGCTGTACTGACGCACTCTAGCTTCTCTTCACAGTAACAGCATCCCTATGTATTGTCTGCTCCTACCTCGGGTCTGGTCAATTTTCTGCAAATGTCCCCCCCAATGAAATAATGAAAGGGATTAAGGTTTGTACCCTCACGCTTTACAATTGAAAGTAGAGCAAAGTAGAACTGACCGCCACCAAGCTCTTCTTCATCGCCGAGTTTTTCTACGCCTCCGGCGCTGCATTCATCAAGTGTAGCATCGCCATTACACTACTTAGAATTGCCGACTCCCGCCGTAGCTTTACCTGGACAATCTGGGCCATCATGGCCGCCACTGGCATCTCCGCTATCGTATTCATAGCCGGTATTGCTAATATCTGCCACCCGATCACTACGCTATGGGGTGAAACTACACACGGTTCATGCAACCTGAAGCTCAACAGCGACGTCAGCTTCTTTTTCTCCGCTATAGAGATTGTGACGGATTTTAGTTTGGCGATTTTGCCCGCGGTCTTGCTATGGAACATCCAGATGAAGGCCAGGGTCAAGGTCTCCGTGGCGGTAATTCTCGGGCTGGGTGCTTTGTACGTACCCCTACCTCCTCTATCCAATCCTTAACAACCCTACTTTGTCCCAACACCATCGCAAACCGGTATATACAGGAGACTGACCCCCACCAGTGCAAGCTGCGCTACCATTGTCCGCCTCAGCTTCCTAACTCTTTACGACGACCCCGCCGAATTCATGTTTGGCACCGGCAAAATCGGTCTCTGGTCCATAATCGAGGAGGGCATCGGCATCACCGCCGGCTCCCTTCACGCCCTGCGCCCGCTTCTATCTCTCCCATTCTTCGGCAGTACTGGCTCATCCAACAACACCGGTGGCTCCGCGTCAGCAAGCAACAAGTTCAAGCAATCGAGCGGGCGTCAGGCCCAGCGCAATGAGATTAATCTCGATACGTTCCAACAGCTCGGCGACACAGATGCTGATAGCTCGAGGCATATCCTAAAGGAGACAGAAGTGTCTATGATAAGGAGCGATGGGACGGAAAAGGAAAAGGGGCCTGGGAAGGGGAAGTGGGATAGGACGCAGGTGACTGGGTGGAAGTAGGGATGATTTGTTTTTATTCTGACTGATGTTTTTACTTTATATTCGGGTAGCGAGATGAAAGTGGCATGGCAGGCGCATGGAATTGATGGGTGTATGCGCAGGCCGGGCATCCAGAGAGGAATTAACGGGTATGGTGGTATTTTGTATGATACGTACGCCATATATATGATAGGCTGGGCAACTGTGGCTGGTTGCAGTGTTTGGCTATGGAACTCTTCCATCAAGCATGGGTGGTGAGAGCCATGGACATGATACCCATACTTTCGCATTCGAAGCAAAATTGACGAGGATCACCTTGTTTGTTATCTAGTCACTGAACTGCTTATTTTGGGATTCAAACTCTCTCTTCTATGTCCAATCATGAATCTCTCCTATGCCAAATACGCCTCAACGGCACCATAATTCGTCCCTGGCGCATGGTAGGTACGCTCCATTTTCAAACCCGCCTCAGCCAGCAGCCTCGACCAATGACCCCCGTCTCGCTCCGAACCGCTAACAGTTAACATCGTCATGTCCATCCACATCGCCTCGACGTCCGCGTTTGTGGATGGGAGCACAATCTCGGAGATCAGTAGGCGCGAGACGCCGGGCGTCATGGCGCTGGCGGTGTTTTTTAGAATACGCACACAGTCCGTGTCCGACCAGTCGTGGAGACAGCGACGGATATAGTAGATTTTAGCGCCTGCAGTTAGTACATTAGACGGTCAGTAGCTACAAATTCATAGGAAAATATTGGAGGGGGAGGGTGTAGGAACAAACCTTTCACTGTCTGCGGCGTGAAGAAATCGTATTCCATCTTCTCGATCCCGGTCAATGGATCGGTGATCTCTGTGAGGACTTCAGGCCTTTCTTGGAGGATTATCTTTCCCCGTATACCCTCTGTGAGCGCTTTGATCTGCTTTGTAACATGTCCCTTGCCGCCGCCGATATCGATCAGTAGCACGGTTTCGTCAGTGGTCTCGGCTTTGCGCAGCTCGGAGGCAAAGGGGAAGATCCCGACTGTCCATGCGGCGGCTTCGCTCTGTGCGGCCATGCCGAAGTTGAGGGCGCCGAGGCGGTCGGGACGTTGGCCGAGATATTCCCAAATGGACTGGTCGCCAGTTTTGTGGGCGAAGCAGTAGGGGTTGATTACCTCCGAATTAGGCGTCCGGAAGCCTTGCTCGCGGAAGAACTCGTACATTTTACTGTTTGGAGGGGCGAACTCGTCGTACCTACGAGAGTGTTAGTTCAGTGTTATTGAAGTCAGTGATGGAAGTTATATGATTCTATGGTTGCTACCCACATCAGTTTAAAAAGCCCTTTGATCTCTGGGACCAGGTACATTTTCGAATATGCTGTATGGGCATACTTTTCGGGGCCAAGCTCTGCGAAAGGGCCGATGATAGTAACGCATCTCATAAGTCGAACTGCACGACGAGTGGCAGTTAGAGCCCTGGAGCGCAATAATGACTGCGACAGCAATCATAATTTTGCCACAACTCACCAAGTAAATCTTTGTCCACATTAAGTTTCTGTGCCAACTCCGTGGCAGTCGTAGGCGACCCATCGACGGGAATCGCATCGAAAACTCCCATCTCCATCACCGCCCGCAAAGCACCAGAATGCGACGACTATACGACGGGAAATGAGCTCATTTATCTCCGCCTCGAGACTACCTACCAGCACAACCAATATTGAGATTGCTCACATTTTCGGTATGGGAAAACACCATGTCCAGCGGCCCTCGGGCGGTCCTCATGAACTTATGGCTCTCCATGAAGAGCCTCGTATGGGACTCGCTGACCTCTCCCGCCGCAACGGTACCCGCCAGGGATACATTCTTCGTGGCAACCTCGGCATACCTGTCCACAGCAGCGCTCACTTCTTTTAAAGACTGTCTAATGGCGGTAATTTCTTGCGCAACGGATTCGGGGGTTTTCTCCATAGCTGGGACCGTCGTTGAGTATAAACGCGTGTGATTCTGTGGGTTGCTAAAATGTTATTATGCGGTTTCTATCTCCGATGGACTCCGATAGACAACTCATTCCCAGCTTCTTCAGCGCCCCTTTTGGGGGCCGGTATAGCGGGGTATATGATACGTAATCGTGAATCTGGGGTCCCATTGTTTTTTCTGTTTATTTTCTTATCACTCGTGACACTCATAGCTCAAGAGTTACCACAGCCTGCCAGGGACCGAATCTCCACTTTCTTCACTTTCTACCGAGTGAGAGAGCACGAAGATGAAAGCGGGCAGCCCGGATTTTTGTTTCCGGTACGGCCCGGCCAATGTTCCCAAGCCCCACGCCCCTGACATCCAACCAAAGAAGCGGCAACGTGGTTTGTGGAAAGGAGCTACCACTTACGCGGTTGAATAAAAAACGGCACAGCTCACCATTAAATACTCGTGCCCCTCAAAGGTCTGAAGAATAGCTGTAGGTGACAATAGTAATTACAGCACTTAAAGTACAAGTAAGGGCGTTCAGTCACCTAGGGCTACAATTAATAGACCAGCCACCAACAAATGGAACCGAAGATATAGTTTCTATGCCTGAGTACTACCAGAAATGTACTAAGAACCGTGCCACTTATTGTTTTAACTACGTACCACTGTAGAATCAACGTTGGCCGAAGAATACATACAACCTGTATAAGTAAGTTATTGTGCGCTTGTATGCCTCCCCCCGCTCCCCCGCTCCCCCCCCCCCCCGGGAGAAATGACTTATACCAGCTGGGATATAATCATTATGGCCCTGCGCATGGACCATAGCTTGGAAATATACTGGATTTATGGCAGAATCTCGTGGGAGAGCGGGAGAGTGGGAAGTTGGCGAGGAAGGCGTCTTGGGCGACATCGACAAGCTCAAAGAGGCAGATACCGAGGAGCATTGTGAGGAGTATCAGCTTTTTGTTAAGTGGTAGATTGGAGATGTCGTGCTGTCGTGCTGTCGTGCTGTCATGCTGTCGTGCTGTCGTGCTGTCGTGCTGTCGTCCATTGTGAGTGGAGGCCTAGTAGGACAAGACAATGTAGGATTTGCGCATTTCGCCCTATCAGAAGGCCTACATCACGACCTGGGATACTCGCAACCCAGTCATTTACGATTACTTGGGCGCCAGTTGAGAGGGATTTTTATATATTAAACCTACAGTTGATAGGCTCGCAGCTACGATTTTGCACTGGGTGATACCATGGGACAAGCTGCGTATGAACTATGGCCTTGATATGCATTGGGCTTTAAGCCATTGGCGACTCGGAGCCTTGAGGTGGGAGCTGTCTCTCACGGGTCGCTGTAGCCCAATCTGCGGCCTGGTCACCGCCACCAGCTACCGACACCGCCCACCATCGAACCCCTTTGCTCTGTCTGGAGACAGAACGGCTCTTATACAATCAGCTCCGCTTGTTTGATTTGGTTGCAATCGAACGTGAAAAGAATACACTTATACTAAAGGTGGTTCTGGTGGGGAAAATCATTGATCCAATTCGGCAGTTAATCAACTCCATGTTCCCAGCCGTGCCATTTACTGTGGGAAGAAACCCGCCTGTTTAGCGGGTGTCGCCAGGATTATAATCCTTCCCAGCCTCGAGACGAACCGCTTCCTCCGGCAGTAAGCTACTTTCGGTAAATCCTTGACATGCAGTTAGCTAACAGTAGTATAATACATAGCTTTTTGAATGGCTGACCTGCCAGCCTTGCGTTCCTTCTGCACGAGTTTTGGTGTAATTGTGACTGTAGCTGCAGTATTACCCGACCCTCTCTCATTGGATGGGTTACATACATAATGTGTGTGCTCCCAGATAGCGTCAGAAGGGTGTGGTGGATATATATGCCCATCGGGGCCTTCACTTCCATTCCATTCCACATGGCACTCTTTACGTCCGTTCTTCCCACACCGGAGGCAAACTTCTCGCCCATCCCCAATGGATAGCGATAGTATCGCCGCAGCTGCCGAGGCGGCAAAACCAAACCTTGGTTCCAACGATCGCGAGGCTCCACCCGCTGACGATGGCCAGGACAAACCCCCTACGCATAGCCCTCAGCCTGAGGCAACACTGAAGGCAAATAATAATGAGCAAACCCAGGAAAACACCAGTCAATCTGATACTGTGAGCGCGGGCCAGAGCGTGATAGCGGTCGAAGGTCCAGGACCGAGTCATGATTCCAAAAGCGGCGACGCTGCTCCATCGGCTGCTGGTGGTCAGCAGGAACTTGATACGCATATTCATCAGCCCGACGCTGCCGATGCAGCACTAGTGACTACTTATGATGGCGCAACGGAGGAAACTTCCACCCAATCTGTTTCCCCGAGCAGAGATCAGAACGTGACAGGAACCGAATCGGCGAGGCATAGCCCCTCTGCTGCCCCTGATGTGGATTTTGATGTGGTTGAGGAAGGGACGCACATCGAAAATATGCCAATTAATAATGGGTCTCCATCACAACTAGAGCGGAGTTTGCCCTCACAATCGGATGCAAGGCTTGGCAAAGAACGGAATCTAGAATCAGACCCTGAACCGGGCCCTGAACCGGCCCCAGAATTGGTCTTGGAGTCAAACCTAGAACCACACCAAGCATCGAATCCGGAGTCGGAAGAAACCAGAGATACCTATACAGTCTGTTTGGCTCAAATGTCGTCTATAAATATGGAACCTAGCGAGGTTAAGTTGAATCAGGATCTTGGCCAAGCAATTGTGGATGGAGACCTCGAGAAGTTCAAGAGTCTGCTAGGACAAGGCGCGGATATCAAAAGTAGATTTGACGATGAAGAAGATGATGGAGATCTAAACCAGTCAACTCTCTTTTTAGCTGCACGGCACGATCGGCCGAAGATAGCAGAGAAAATCTTGGAACACAAGCTTGCCAAGGATTTCCTTGAAGACAATAAGACGAACGGATGGACACCTGCTCATATTTCTGCCCGGAATAACAATATAGATGTCCTACGCCACATTCTAGAGGCTGGAGATACAATTGGGATAAAGCAAGATATCGTTGATTCTATGAACCGAGACAATGATACGCCATTACTTCTTGCAGCCCGTGAAGGTTGCCTAGAAGTCGTTAAGACGCTTTTGGATAATCGCGCAAATTTGAAAATTAAATCAATCAACCGAGAAACTCCTCTACATTCAGCTGCTTATCATGGCTTTAAGGAAGTTTTTGAGGCTCTCTTGGGTGTGACAGGTGCGAAAGATTTGATAGGCGAACCAGATGAAGAGGGGTGGACAGTACTACATTGTGCCGCTTTCGGCGGTATTGAAGTTAATTCTCGTGATTATGACAAATCGATTCTGGAGCTCTTGACTAAGAGAACGCAAGCGACACCACTACATATTGCGGCTGTTAATGGCCACAACGGTATAGTAATGTCGTTTTTAGCGGCAGGTTCTAATATTCTGGCAAAAACGAACAATGGGAAAACCGTGTTTCACATGGCCGCTGAATCTGGCAACGTTGACATTCTAAAAGAATTAGCAGGGAGACTCGATCCGGATACACTGATTTTGAGAGACCACAAGGGAGGTACGGCACTGTATTCCGCTGCCGTACAGGAGGAATACAAGGCAGTTTTCTTTCTCATGGAGCATTCCGCATTTGCGCTGCCTAGACTTGAACTTGGTGCTTCAGCAAAGGTTAATTATCATGACGCACAGGAAGTTGAAAAGTTCCTCCTTAATTTTTTAAAAAACCCGGAAAAGGAGCCGGATTCCCTGGCGCATTGGCATTTGATAGTGCATTGGGCAGTATTTTATTGGTGGGAATCGATAGCTAAGACGTGTTTTGACAGGGAGGGGGACCTGTGTAACTCAAAAACCAAATCAGGAGAAACCCTCCTACATGTAGCAGCATGTAATGGACACGCCGGAGTTGTTGGGCAGCTGATGGACTGCTTTAAGGAACGGAAGTCGAGGAAAATAAATGTTATGGCGAAGGTCTCCGGCAAGAAGAACGACAAAATAATCCCGCTGCATTTTGCGGCTGGAAATGGCCACTTGAAAATAATGAGATGTTTGTTGGAAAGTTCTATCAGCGACCAATTTGTTGCTGAATCACAAAATGGCGAAGCCGTGCTCCATTTGGATTCGTGGGATCAAATTGTTGCAGAATCTGGGAATGGGGAAACGGCCCTCTATTTTGCCGCAAGGAATGGTCACGAAAAGGTTGTCTCCGCTATTTTGGTCTGGTTGGACACATATCCTAAGCTACAGAACACTATAAGAAAAAAAACCTCAGACGGCAAAACCCCTTTATCTCAAGCAACCGAGAATGGCCACCAAGGTGTAGCTAAAGCGCTCTTGGAAGTTCTTACGAAACATGATTTTAATAATGATCCTAAGGTGGCTTGGGATGAATTGACCGAAGTTGCACGAACAGGTCTTGAACACTACGTGGAATTGATTATCACTAAAAATATACTACAGCCAAGTATACTAGGGACCAAGGCCAAAGATTTGTTCCCTGATCAGAAATGGACTGGCCTGCTTTGGGCTGTGTATTATGGTCACTATGAGGCCGTCTGGTGGTTATTACGGAGGAGTGGCCCGCCGATATTGACATCTAAAATCATGAGAGATTCAACTAATATCATTAACGTATTGTCACAGAAGCTAACCAATACTATGGATCCCAGATTGGAACTGCGATACACGGCAATAAGAGACTGTCTTGACGATCCCCCTCGAGTGGAAAATGTGTATGACCGGTTCGATCCGGATGGATCTCCTAGTGTGCCACAGCTGTCGTCGAAGAAGAAAATGGTATGTGACAAATATAAAGCCACTATAGTGGATTTTTACGACAAGGCCGATCATGTCAGCTTTGCGACTCTAAACCGAACAATAACTTCAACTATCTACGACGAAAACCAATCGTTAGATGATATCATGACTGGTGCTGGAATGAATCGCACAGAGCCGAAATCATTGAGTGCTACAGGCACCGCAGTATCGCAAGCCTCCTTCGAAGGAGCCGCTCCTGAAACACCCGCTGCTGGAACACAGAGGAGCGCAGTCACTACAAGGCAAGAAGAAAGTTCTAAGCAAAAGCAGGTGCGCGACGATAAATACAGATTGAGATGGATACATGTTCCGGCCAACAATGTGAGCAAGACTCCAGTCCCTACGCGATGAGCTACAAACTGATCATACTAAACCCGAATAGATGGAGTGGATTGAGGTAAGCTATTCACAACTAAAAGTACCATACGTCGAACTTACACCTCATTCGTTAGGATTTAATAAGTCGGTCCTTTTCGACAAATAAGGAACACCGTCCAGTTAGCAACTTTGTCCGTAGAAATAGACATGAACTTCGAAGTCTATATGAAGACAAAAATAGTCGTGAATATCTGTCCTCACGGAGCATGAAACCTCAGTGCACGGTTAGTTCCTTTTCACATTCAATGACTAATAGTGAGGGCTAAAATACGTACAGAGACAGCTGTTGAAAGCTGATCCACAACGAAACATAGGGTCTAAGATAGATCAAACTACTAGGGGCAGCGAAGGTGCCACAAAACTGGGAACCAACACCGTTCCCAACACTGAGCAGGGCAAATCTCTCACAGAAAAAGAATCGAGGACAGAGATAGATAGGGTATCAAGCGGCGCTGAACATATTGCACTTTACGTATGTAACGGGCCCTATTCGCCGTCGCCGGTAATCTAACTTTAGATTTAGATGCCATACCTCACCTTTTCTAAAGCTAATGTAGGGGGTAAAAAATCCGTACAAGGACACGATACATCATTGGTGGCTGAGTACAGAAGAGGAATAATCCATGAATTGCGAACCTTGGACCGATACTACTACTCATCCCTGCCAGAAAAAGATGTTGAGACGAGAGATAAAGATCAGGTGCTCACAAAATATATTAAAAGCAAAAAGGAGGACAAAAAATTTAGTGAACCGCGCTCTACACTGGCAATGGATCAGCTGGCAGTAGATCAGCAACACGAAAAACGAAAGGGGCAACTCACAAAACCAACGGACCGACAGCACAATAAACTAGAGGGAGGTCAACAGAAAGGACCAAAGAAAAATGATGCGAAACCAGAGAAAGATCAGCACAAGGGACCGAATAAAAATGATACGAACCTAGAGGTAAATCAACACAAGAGAACAAAGAAAAATGATACGGATCTGATCTTGCAAGTGGATCAACTGTGGCTGTGGGTTATTGATAACGGTAGGACTAAATCTTCTGAAATTATTGGTATATTAGAGTTACTGACAGTATCATAAAGATAAAATAATCACTAGCTCAAGCTACCAAGGAGACGAGGAACTAGATACCATTGTCAAGAGTGTCGTAAGACACTTGATGGAAGGACGTGATCTTGATAGACATCCACCCTCGTCACCAGAGCAGCTGATGAAATTAATTGTTAGTAGCGCTACTGGAACTATCGAGCAACAGAAAGAAATAGTTCCAGAGAAGGGACTGTCGTTGTCTGTCTTGGAGATTTTTGAGAATGCTATCGGCGATATCGTAAGCCAATTTTTATTATTCCTGTGGTATGTCTCTATGGATATAAGAAGTATCGCTGATACCTTTACAGAAAGATGGCCAGTTAAATCTTTTCTCGGAGTTCAAGAAAACCCTTGGTTTCAAGGACACCCTTAATGGAGATTATTCAACTAATGAAGATGATTCAGCTAATGAAGATGATTCAATTAGTGAAGATTATTCGATTGGCAAGGAGATACACTATTTGGTCTCAATAAAGGATGTATTAGATGAACTCAACATCCTTAAATCCCTGATAAAGGACCAGAAAAAAGTGTGGCACGATGCTTTTTCCGAATACAGGATGGAGACAAAATCCTTGGCAAACGACCAGAAAAAACAGTGGCACGATGCGCTCTCCAAACATATGATGGCGAAGGATTACCTGAATTCAAGAGAGCCAGGTGAGATTCTCGAAACATTGGAGGAGATGATTACAGACGCCACACGGGTAGAACGATCCGTACGTCTCGACGCTTCCTATCCGATGGCGATTCCATGGCTAACTAATACAGATAAACGACCTTCTGGATTTAAAGCAGAAGCAAGCCAATTTATCTGAAGCGCAGTCAGCTCGTAAACAAGCTGACGCAACGGCATCGCAAGGCACTACACTTATGGTGTTTACGATTGTTACCATCGTATTCGTGAGTGATCCCAACAAGAATCGACCGACCTATGGTGAACATTTCTAACGGGCAAAATCCGGATCCAGCTTCCCATGTCATTTCTAGCAGCATTATTTGCATTAGACATCACAGTCTTTCCTCACGCTACCGACAAATTATCATATACACCAGGATGGATCTTTCCAATGATATGTGCGTATAGCCCAATCACAAACTAGCTGGTTCTATGCTTACACCTCACTAACAAACGCCTCAGTCGGACCCTCAGCAGCAATGTCTATCCCAGCAATCTACCTTGCTTTCCACGTGGACACCGTTATTAATATCTGGAATAAATTAAAATCTCCCGCACCAGAGACTGAGGAGAAGCAAGAGAAGAAGCAAGAGAAGAAGCATGATGACGGTACGTACTCCAAATCTCTCGTTCTTCTTGTTATAAACCAAACCGCGATGTGCCGCGTTCTAAATACTGTGTGTTTCTTCTAACTAAGTATATAGTAGAACACAGTGAACCGCCCCTCAAATACCAAGCAACTGTGAGTAAAAATGACTCGGAGTTAGAAAAATGCGTACCGAATGGCCAACCCAGCAATGGCATAATGAGGAGACTTAGGAGAGTACGGGTGTTTAAGTAATTTATTTTTATGACCGGACCGGACAAAGGGCTTATTTGGGTATTTGCCTGGATTAAGGGAATTTTTGAGAATGGGCTGATTATTGATTGCGAGATATGTTTGACTCGACAAGAGTTGCATAGAGTGGTCAGAAAAGGATAATCAAACCATACACTCGTGCCGCCGAAAAGTCTAGATAGTGGCTGGACATGACAACAGACATTAGAGCAGCTATAATTCAAGCAACGGTGTTCAATTACTCGAGAATACTATCAGCAGTCCAGCTACTATCAAATGGAACTAAAGAGACAAGTTCTATGCTTTTAAATTGCTAGTATTGGACCTGAGCGATATCGAACCTCTCCTCAGACTTTGGCTTGCTGTGACCCGAGGCCAGCTAAGCTATCGTGCCACTGTTAAAGGAAAATTGGAGCTTACATTGGTGTCTGGCTGTTTGAGGCATTGGAAAAGCTGAAATGAAGCAGAATCTTCGCTAGCTTAACAATAGTGGAATCTATAGTTCTCGTAATCTTTTATGCTTGATGTTTCAAGCTTGATGTCTCTCGGAACACCGCTACACGCGCACTGGTCCTCCGATGACCATGCCTGGATTACTTCATAGATAAAGGCTGTATTATAGAGATAGCACCATTAAATCGGATTTATCGTATTGTCGAGGCTGTTAACGACCCATTACCCCCTATTTTGGTAGGAATTGGAGAGCCTTTACAATATAAAACGAGTGTATACACAGTTCAAACCGAGTAATTTATAATATCCTAATAAATAAATCCAATCCTTTCGTTGCTGGTATAAATAAAATCATAGAAATTCGCGCGCAATATTTTCCACCCGTTGAGGCTACAGGTCCCACCCAGCGGCAATCCAGGCTTTATCTTCTGCGTATAGACGCTTCTCTTCCACCGAATCACCAAAGCGACTCGTGAAGTCCTCCACAGTCATATCCCCTGCCTCAGCCTCAGCCTCAGTCTCTAACTCGGCCTCAAACTCTCCAAGAACCTTAGGCGGAATTAATACATGGCGGGGGATCTGCAAAACGCCATTCCGGGCAATTCCATCCTGGACAGCGACGTCGGTATATCCGTTAATTCTCACGTTAATTAAACGCCCAAAACGTGCAATGTCAACCCCGAGACTCTTTCCCTCTAACAACGTCGGCAGATCGACATGTAGAGGCAACTCCGCAGAAGTCAGTTCCTCGGAGTGATAGAACGCGTCGGAGTATAGCGTCTGGTTGGCAACGATGTGATACTGCAGCAGCGCCTTGAGGTAGGTCTCGCCGCGAGTGCTGAAGAGGAAGGCAAGGACTTTCGGCCCAAGAAGCTGGAAGCCATCGTTATCTGGCGCGAAGAAGGTAGCGCCGGTAGTGTGGGCTTTGGCGATATCATTAGCGAGTCCGGTTTTTACGAGTGCGAGCTGAAGCGTGGAGAATTGGCCGGGTAGCTGAGAAATAATGGTTAGTATGGAGGGAGGAGGGAGGAGGATGTGATCGATGGCATGGATTATGCCGTTGGTGGCGCCCTGGAGTGTTTGGTCAGTACGTGGGCAAAGTTCAAAAGGTCGGGCTAACATACGATATTCACGGCTCTGAAGTGGGCGGCGAAGTTGACGTTTAACCCTCGTAGACCAAGTCCAATTCGCAGCCTCTGGGAGTTTCCATCAAGTCCATCCTCCTTCAAGGACGTTGGGATTGTGTGGCTGTGTATCAACCTCTTGAGGGGGTATAGATCGGGCGACAGATGGTACTCCAGGATTGCCCTGATGACCTCTTTGCTAGGCTTCTTATGAGACCCAGAGAGACGCTTAAATGCATCA
Organism: Pseudogymnoascus sp. 23342-1-I1; assembly: GCA_001662575.1. Classification (NCBI taxonomy): domain Eukaryota; kingdom Fungi; phylum Ascomycota; class Leotiomycetes; order Thelebolales; family Thelebolaceae; genus Pseudogymnoascus; species Pseudogymnoascus sp. 23342-1-I1. The sequence goes on along the minus strand of KV454994.1, from coordinate 226,658 downwards.
TTCGTTGGGGCAAAGATGGTGTAGTTGGCCTCTGTGCCGTTGAGAAGCTGCACAAGATCGTCAAATTCGTTGACAACCTTGGCTAGCTCCGTCGTGAACTTGCTGCTGGAGATTTGCTCATATATCGTACGGTTTGACTTGCGGTGGCCATGATGTGGCTTCTTATGGTGAGGGGGGCGAGGCGGATGGGGTGGATGATCCGGGTGGTCTGGGTGATCTGGGTGATCCGGGTGATCTGGGTGTTCCGGGTGCTCTGGATGCTCTGGATGCTCCGGGTGGTCTGGGTGTTCCGGGTGATCTGGGTGCTCCGGGTGCTCTGGGTGATGCGGGCGGTCTGGACGATCTGGGTGATCTGGGTGCTCCGGGTGCTCTGGGTGATGCGGGCGGTCTGGACGATCTGGGTGCTCTGGGTGGTGCGGACGGTCTGGATGATCTGGGTGATCACGGTGATGAGGATGATCTCCTACGAAGGACGGATTGCTCTCGTTGACGATATCGGAAGCAGAGTTGAGCCACGCTTCAACATCAAACGCCTCATATGTGGATAGGCTGTATCCCTTTGTTTTTTCGGCTAGGCCTTCTGCTACAGAGATGGCTTCGTCAAGAGCATTCTCCGTAAAGCTGATGCTCTTTTGATAGCGGTCTCCAAAGTTACTGATGATTCTCTCAAAGAAAGACTTCGATGTCTTCTTGGGCGCGCATTTTTTGTGCCCAAGCATGGACTCTTCAGGGACAACGAAGGCCGTCGAGAGAGCGATGAGCGGCAGGATATTGATGAGCTTCATCTTGGTGATATGTGAGGAAATCGAATACCTCGGGAAGAGAAAGGATAGAGATGAGGGGTGTCTGATATCATATACATATGCAGAATTATGACGAATTATTATCTGCTAGCACACAGATGCTAGGGGTTCAGGGGATCTAGTGGTGTGGCAACCGAGGACACGCGGCGCGAAGTTCATCTAGGTGGTTCACAGCCCCTTGTCTTTTCGAGATAAATATCATTTTTCATCATATAAAATCTCTGATTTGTCTTCTCAGATCACCTACAACATACGGCATTCGACTGACCTTTAGCAGCTCTTTCTGCTTACTCCTATCTCACGAGCGGCACTTGCTTGCTTCACCGGCATATAGATTTTTTTCATGCATATAGCGGATTGTGACCCTAAAACGGAGACGCTGGTGGTGTCGTCGTCGTCGTCGTCGTCATCACTAGCCTAGTCTTTCATGATTGGCCACAACTTCGTTGGTGTTCCCCTCATCGGAATCATTTACGGGCCGACCCAAAGTGTCCGTGCATTATATCACGTGAATGAATTTCCACCAAATGAAATTCAAGCCTTCTTGGCAACAAGCTAGTAAAAATGACGTCGTGAGAAAGTATGAGAAAATAAACGCTCCATGAAGGTCCTGTGCAAGATACGGGCATAGTTCTGGAGCAATAGTGGTAAGTAATGGCCTCTAAAGGCTATCTTCAGGTAAGCTGTGAATGGGGCCATTTGGGAGTAAGCACTGTTGAAGTTGTCGTGCTGGACTGACTACAGCTTTCAACGATGCTGGTGCCAAATGCACAGATACTTTGTCGTCATCTATGGAGGACTTGGTTTTGGCCCTTAAGCTATTATCTATATATTCTACTTGCCCCAGTATCAACCAGCTGCACTTAGCCTACCATCATTTTTTTTAAACAAGACCCTTAAAATCCAGCTCAGTATGGTTGGCCTTGCGAGACATGTAAGATCAAACAGATGAGCCTTAAACCTCATTTTTAACCCCCATTTAGGTTGACTCGGACGAGATCGTCCAACGCCTCCATGGAATGCACACGGCTGAAGCTGGGAAACGCCATGTCCATACCAATGGCGGCACATCGCACATAACTCCGTACTCGACACGATATGCGAGCCGGCAAGACATCCCCAAGTTCCAAATTCCGCACAAGGGAGCGCCGGCCGATGCGGTCTACCAAATTCTTAAGGATGAACTTGATCTAGATGGAAAGCCAAACCTGAACCTGGCGAGGTATGTCGTAACCCCATCATTCTCGCCGCGGACGAATACTGACGAGGGTCCTCAGCTTCGTTGGAACATTCATGGAATCTCGGGCCGAGCAATTGATGATTGAGAACATCTCGAAGAATATGGCCGACTCCGACGAATATCCTGCTCTAATGACTATGCATACCCGCTGCGTTAGTATTATCGCCGACTTCTGGGGTGCGAAGAAAGACGAGAAGCCGATTGGGTCAGCAACAACTGGGTCATCAGAGGCTATCCATTTGGGAGGACTCGCCATGAAGCGGCGATGGCAAGAAAAGAGGAAAGAGGAGGGGAAAGACAGCAGCAAACCGAACATAATTATGGGAGCCAATGCTCAAGTTGCATTGGAGAAGTTCGCACGATATTTCGATGTGGAAGCACGGATCCTACCAGTATCCAAAAAGAGCAACTACAGGCTGGACACCGACCTAGTGAAGGAAAACATCGATGAAAATACTATTGGCGTCTTTGTTATACTGGGAAGCACATACACGGGTCACTATGAACCTGTGGAGGAAATCTCCAATATCCTCGACGAATACCAACAGGAAACCGGGGTTGACATTCCCATCCATGTCGATGCTGCCAGTGGTGGATTTGTAGCCCCTTTTACGCACGCTGGAGCTGGAGGCCCAAAGTGGAACTTTGATCTACCCCGCGTAAAGTCAATCAACACTTCGGGCCACAAGTTCGGCCTCGTGTATGCTGGCGTGGGCTGGATAATCTGGCGCGATGAGTCGTACCTCCCCAAGCATTTAATCTTCGAGCTCCACTACCTGGGCGGGACTGAAGAGTCATTCACGCTGAACTTCTCCCGGCCAGGCGCCCAGGTCATTGGGCAGTATTTCAATCTCATACACCTGGGATTCAGCGGCTATCGCTTGATCATGGAGAACTGCCTAGCGAACGCTCGGCTTCTGTCCAAGAGCCTCGAAGCTACGGGGTGGTACGTCTGCTTGTCTGATATCCACCGCCAGAAGGGCGTGCATGACTACAATGACGATGACGGAGAGGCATTCGTGACCAAGGACAATCCAACTTCCGCCGCCTACAACGCTGGTCTTCCTGTCGTGGCATTCTGCTTCTCAGACGCGTTTAAGAGGGATTACCCTCACGTGAAGCAGGAGTCCGTCTCTCAACTCATGCGTGCGAGACAGTACATCATCCCGAATTACGCCCTACCCCCCGATGAGGATAAGACTGAGATCCTGAGAGTGGTGGTGCGAGAGTCAATGAGCTTTGACCTGTTAGACCGGCTTATTGCAGATTTGTGCTCCGTCACGCAGGTTCTGCTTGAGAACGATGAGATGGACTTGAAGTTTCTTCAGGCCCGGGAGACCATGGAAAGTGCTCAAGGAAAGATGGGGAGGAGGAAAGATGGCAGTGACAAGGATAAGGATATGGATGCGGGCGTTCATCGGAGTGTATGCTAAGTCGTACTGATATGAACAAGGACATTCGTCAGTGCGTATGCTGAGTTGCCTCGATCTGAGTGTAACCTGTCAGACCTGCTGCTGAGCGGGTGAGCTATATTTGAATTTTAGAGGTTGCATATATTGTAGAGTAACCCATAGCCTTGACATACGGATGACAATTGTCACAATCAACGAAGTCATTAGAGTTTTGCGTGTTTGCCTCTGACAAACAGACACCTGACCGCATTTCACATGTTGCATGTGTGGCACAAATTTGGAGTTTGACGACTTAATAAAGAAAAAAAAGGGCCCTTTCAGCAGCCAGTATGTAGTCTCACAGTGAAGCGCACTGTCACGAACTCGGTCGTGCCTACATACCAAACCACAACACGCACGCGGTGCCATGTTGTCCTTGCAATGGCGACCCTCGACCATTTTCTTTAATTCCAAATTCTCTGCCTTCCTCTTCCCGAGTCCAACGTCTCACAGTAAATCCCGCGTCGCTACCCGCCAATTCTCACCCAATATGTGCGTATCAATATGTGCGCACCCTTCCGGTGTCGAAACAAGCTGGCTGTCCAGGCTCCGCCTCGTTCATGAGGTCCAGTTGAAGGTACGACCGACCCAACTGAAGTTCCAACAGTATCTCCCAGCCCCTGTTCGAATATGTGCGCACCCATCTGGTGTCAAATCAGGCTGGCTGTCCAGGCTCTGCCCCGTTTCTTGAGGTCCAGTTGAAGGTTCGACAGACCTAACTGAAGTTCCGACAATATCTCCCAGCCCCTGTTCGAAGTAGCCATCCGCTAATGATGCTCTGCATTTGTCCGCAGTGCTGCATCCCACTGTGCGTTGCCGGTGTCGAGGTGGCGTCCCGCGACGGCGACGTTGCTCCGGTCCTAATGCGACCTAGCCGTGCGCGCCCGTCCGTACAACACAGCTACTCTCTCCTTGGAGAGCTATGAGGGAAGCCGCCAATTATGTATCGGCGCACATCGTGTGGCCTCATATTGCTCATAACCTGTTCCGGGTCATAACCCGTTGTCACATAATTTGGAGTTTGACGACTTGATTGAGAAAGTTAGGGGGTGCAGAGCGGTTATATACAGCCGGTGTCCAGGCTTCACCGCTACACACAAATCACGAACTTAGTGCCCCTGTACACGTCTACAAGTACCGCGCAGTAGTTCAAACACTAGAGCGGGCTACTCACGAATCCACTACACCGCGATTGGTCTTTTTCCTTTCTAGGGTCCACCAAAAATCTGTTGCTGCCGCTGTCGGCCTGACAGTCACTTTATTGGTGGGTTTTCTCGTAGTGGCGGTTAGTCTCTCTATGTGAATCGACTATAGATCGTCGAAACGGCTTAAGACTCCTCACTGGAGTTTGCCGAGGCTACATAACTTCATCTCATGGATCGAATGTCACCAGCAGCTACCTATATTCCCTGCCTCTCCCTTTTGATGGTGGTGGTGGTGATGATGGGCGTTGGGGAAAGGAAGTCTTCCACGCCAGGCGGGCAGAAGGGGGGTTTTCATACATATCAACCATACAAGCTGCACCAGCGACGACTCGTTGTTCTAGCTGGCGCCGCAGGTATTGAGTGGTAAGTCTGGATGCATTTTCTTCTATTTCTTCTCGGACGTACAAAATCATAAATCATAAGCCTTGGAGCCCCAAACTAACCGCTCCTATATTTGCTCCTCCATCTAGACCTCCACCAACCAACCAGCCTACCAGCGGCCCCATAACTCCTCATCGATATTGGTATCATTGTACCCTTAACTCCTGTTCCGCCCAACTTATGTACGTGCTCGTGCTATCAGAAACCCTCGTTGTGCTTTGACGTCCCCATGAACTGGTCTTTCGCGTCTTCCGTGGCCGACATCGGCCGGAGAGTGAAGGATTCCCCGTAGATCCTTCGGTTGATGGTGTCGGTCTGGTCTCGAACCAGCGCTTCCTCGTCTTTATTTGATGCCCACCGGAGAATCAGACTGCGGAGGGGTGGCATACAGGCGATAACAATCGCGACGTTGTTCTCGGCGTGACTGAGGCAATATACGATAGTATAGGTCCAGTCGGACTCATGGTGTTTATAGAGGATGGATTGGTAGTTTAGTTTGAGTCTGACTGCGCCCATGGCGGTCACCCTAATTAAAATGTGTGAGTAGGAAGTCCTGTGAACGTGACTGGGATAGGAAATGGCGACTCACCCTAAACTGAGTGCGAATGAAAAGATGACGGTCAACCGCGACTGAAGACTTGCGTTTCGTATCCTATATACCAACAAACTAGGAATTGGCAGAATCAAGAGGTCCGTAAACATGTTGGCCGTGACCAGGAAGACGTAGATAATGCCGCCCTGTTTCGGGGTCAAACATGATAATCCGCCGTATACCGTAGGTTCTGACGTTTCGCCCGTTAGGGGCGGGCATAGGAATATAAGAGCAAGCCAAGGTCCGAGACAGGCTCCAATAACGAAGGCGAGAATGCAATAGAGTGTTTTTCTGATGGGGGTGACGACCCATCCGGCCCTAAGAAGGAGAAAGATGATGGATGCTTTGACGAGAGGTAGGATTGGCGTATATAGCAAGTTGTATGCTATGAGGATCTACAAACTGTCAATATACATTTATCAGGGCCTATGAGTACATTTCCGTGTCTTTACCTTGTGGTATTCGGTATAGTTTGGTTCAAGTTTGTACTGGTCAACCTCCCAGATATGGATTCCGACGTGCCAAATAATGACATCTAGGCGCATTTAGTAAGTCTCAACTATCAAGCGCATGCGCACATGGGAGGCTTCGTACGTCGAATTGAAGGGTAGATGAGCCCGAAAGAGAATAGCTGGTAGACAGTTAGACTACATCACTTGAATTTCCCCGGGTTGTAGTGGACTTACTAAGGCAATAATGACCAGGTAATCGTCTTTAAAAAACGGGGAAGAACGTCAGTACTGTAATTCCTCGAGCAAGCAATTAGACATACCCCATCCTAAAGCAATGCGAGCCCGTCTCCGCGCATATAGTCGCAGGCCAACAAAGCACGCAGCGATGGCCGGGGTGCCCGCTATTACCGCAAGGCACAGATTCTGTAGAGGGTACGACGACGGCATCGCATAGTTGCGCTCTCAGAACAAGGTGCGGGTGGAATCGCAGGCGGGATGTTTGGAGTTCAACGCATTGGGTTTCGTCGCAACGTCTGGACGATATCGTGCAAGTCAAGTTCCATTCTCTCCAAGAAAGAACAAGAATCGAGCATATGGGTATCGTCTGGTTATATGTAATGGATAAATGCGAATCAGTGGAGCTGCACGTGTCGCGAAAATAGTGGCGTTTAATATAAAGACAGGCCGCGCCCCGCCTTGTGCAAAACACTATGTCAGCGACGAGGAGGGGGCCACTACTCGCAGACTACTCGCACACTACTATTCGCAGACTACAGTTAACCTAGTTAACTTTATCAGACTACCATTCGCAAACTACAATTTAACCCAGTTAACTTTACAAGAGCCGGCCTGTTGTCAGCTTGACTCCCCACTTGAAGACTATGGAGAAAGGGCCAGAGCGGCGGCAATCAGTACGGTACTGCGTCTTTCATAATTGCCCAGGGATACCATGGCTCAATATGTAGATAGACATAGACTTGGCCTCACCAATCCATGCCAGTAGTTCAGTGGCAATAACTAAAACTTACGGACGTACTATACCGTTATGTGTACGATGTGGGAAATTCAAGCTCTGGTCTACCAGCCACAACTAGCAGCTACTACTGTGCTGCACAATTGTCGCGTAATAACGGCCCGCATGGAAGGAAGCATGCGAGGAATTCCATGGCCGGGCGCTAAGACCCCTTAAATCGTGGGAATTGTGCACTCGTCGTGCGCTCGCCGCGTGCACATAGTCTGCCGATCGATGTCGATCCTTGCGGGGTAATGAAGGGATTGTGAAGGGGTTCCAAAAGAGTGACGGGCATGCGGTCCGTCCGGATAATTTACAAAAGCAGTCAAGACGGGATAAACCACCCTCTCCACTCTCCACTCTCCGCCCCTTCATCTGCCACCTGTTAAGTGCGGCGCGATTCAGCAATTATCCTGCTACTCCGCTGCCCTTCTAGAGCACCCAGCCATCCTCTTTCTAGCCATCCTATTGCCACTCTTTCCTGATCCTGCTACAAAGCACCAGCCATCCTACTATCGGCCTTCCTGCCTCTTATCAGCACTGTCAGCACGCACTGTCCAACTCTCACAGGGGAACATGTGCTTTTGCCAGGAAGAAACTTCTTCCATCTCCCATGAAGCCCCAGAATGCCCACACTCCTAGCCATGACGAATCTATCAAGGTCCCCACGCCACACCTTCACCGTCCTCCTCTTTGCTCTCGTTTTCTCTTGTGTTGATGCGATATCCGACGTATATGGGCCCTCCACCGCGGTAACATCGCGGTATTGGGACTGCTGCAAGCCATCCTGCGGCTGGGCCGACAAAGCAAGCTTCGTCGACAAGTCTCCAATCCAATCATGCGATATCAACGAAAATCCGCTGCTGGATAACTCCCAGGGGACTGGTTGCAATGGCGGAAATGCGTTCGCATGTGCGTCGAACTCGCCGTGGGCCGTCAATGACACGTTCTCTTACGGCTTCGTGGGCACTTACCTCGTTGGCGGCGATGAGTCCAGCTGGTGCTGCAGTTGCTACCAATTGAACTTTACCAGCGGGGCAGTCAAGGGCAAATCGATGATTGTGCAGGCCTCCAATACGAATTACGATTCCCCAAACGCGAATGTCTTCACTCTTGGTGTATGTTGCTCATTCCCCCGCAGATCGAGAGTTATGCCCGTACTAATGCCCTTTATCAGATACCTGGTGGAAATACAAGCTATGCTGGTGCATGCGCTCTTGAATACGGCGTCTCAAATTCTGTGTTCGGCACGGAGAATGTGGGCGTATCAAATCGCACCGACTGTGACGACCTTCCCGCAGCGCTGAAGCCTGGTTGCCAGTGGCGGTTCGACTGGTTCAAGGACACTGAGGGACCAAAGTGAGTACCTATTTTAACCCATTCCAACAATGCCGCAAAATCTAACGGCGGAATTACAGCGTCGAGTATAAGCGTGTCACATGCCCGAAGGTTCTCACGGATATCACCAAATGCAAACGAGAGGATGACGAAACAGTTGAGGAAGATGCGATCAAGGCCAATTCATCATCTGCAGCATCGACATTGTCGTCTATGGGCCCTGCAGCCATCTCCGTGCTGTTTATGTGGTGGATGCTACAAACGCTCGGGTGACTGAATGAAACTATCTGTCTTAATATCTCAGGCTGACAGACCTGGCTTATAACTTTTACTCACGGCGTGGGTTCAGTTCTTGTAGAAAAAGTGTCTCAGAGAATCATAGGACAGGCATTGTACTTGATTTCAGAAGCTGTCAGGGCTTTGTGGGCTCTCTAGGCTATGGGTTGCACTACACGTTGGATGCAGGACGTCGACACCAAAAGGCCTATGCGCCATTATGGATAGGATTAATTCAAGCCCTTTTACAACAAGAGGTTCAGTAACAATTCAAGAGTCTGATCAAATTACAATTTGCTCTACATCCATACTCTCATCGAGTGAGTTTGCCCGTTGACCGCGGCGCATCACATCAACCCAACGCCGCACTCCTGTCTAAAGAGAATTCGCGCAAGGCAAATACAACCGTTGCGTGGCATCTGACCCCTTCATGGTTTCGGAGAAGCGGAGGTGTCCCCAATAAAATAGTCATGCCAACCCTCCATAGCTAGCAGCTGGTCCAACGGCGACAGTTTGACGACTAGCCAACGGCCGACGCACATTGGATGGCTAGGGCCTTTCGGACCTTTTAACAGCATTTGAGTGGGGTATAAATGGAGGTATTATATTCTAGCCCTCCACCGGGCGTCATTCCATGCAGGGTTCCTGTCTAGATGTGTGTAGAAAAGCCGGCCGGAAAATAAGCGCACGGACAATCGTGGTAATCCTGCTCCAATGGCTACGCAGTCCCTCGTTGAAACGCTTCTACCCTGTTCCCTATCCCTTCCCTATGTGGCATCTCCAAGACATTGAGTATGGCTGTGTGGGCGCGGGCGCTGAAATATTGGATTGGCGTTCCATGGCGATATGCAGATATCCCGCTCCATCTTAACTCTGAAGGTGAGGTAAGTCGGCGTGGCTCTGTAACATGGCGCAACACAGTGGAAATTAGGTCACGGCAGGCTATACGATGTACGAGCGCACGGTTTTAAGGTTATTCGGAGGATTCGTAAATAAGGAGGAGATTTCCGGAGACATGCACGCCATGCACACACGTGTCCAGTCGGGGTGGGGATGATCACTGACAATCTCCCCCCCGCATTTAGTTCCCCGCATCCGCAACTGTCAGCCAACCCCGCAGTTAGAAGCTAGAAAGGCTCGGTACGAATCATTAGGTTTTAGGGTCTTTTACGATCTGATAACACTCCGAAGTCTCGTATTTCCACACTTGGAGGCCCCTGGGTGAGACATTCGTCGGAATCTATCATTGGGGTATAAACCCGCAATGCATTCGCGGGGATCTTGGCTGAAACCCCCTCCGTGGGTTTTCCTTGGCAACCTACTCGGTCGATTTTAACTCCGCCGTCATGACGCCTCGGTGGAAAGAACGAAGACTTTTGCAAGGGGGAGATAATGGAGAAGACAGGGGGGTTCCGTTTAAGACTGCGGGGTTGGTCGTTATGGGTTGGCATCACTGACTGGTGTGTATCGCGCACAGCGACGTTGGATAACCAGATGTGCAATTGTTTCGCCACAATTTAGAGTATAGTACAAATATCTACGTAGCGCAGTTATAGATGAGTATTAGAAAGCACCTTGACTCCGTGAGATCAAGCGTTTTCCTGTGGTTGACTTATGTCAGTCGCTGCTAGCCGTGTCTCAATCACACGAACAATCTCGTTCCAATCACACATCCCACCCTGTCCCAGATCGCCACAGGCGAGCAACTTCACCTGCGCGGGCAGAATCTCAAACCATGGCCAGCCCCCCAAAATTGAAAGCTGTGTCGCTGTCAAGGGATGAATGAACATCCTATCATTCATTGCCGGCGCAACAAGGATGGAAGCAGCTTTCTGATCCGATGCCGCCACATCCCACGCACGAATAGTGTTCGTCAGGAGGTCGTCACAGAGACCCCCCGTGATCTTAGCAAGTAGATTCGCCGACATTGGTGCGACGACGAGTAGGTGTGCCCAGCGCCGTAATTCGATGTGCAATATCTCAGCACCTCTCGTCCAGGGTGCAACCCACTCATCCTCATCCTGGTGAACGGCATCGACATTTGGGAGAGCAGCTAACGCGGCTATCGTGGGCTGCTCAGAGGACTGGCCGCCGAGGAAGTGGGCGGCGGCTTTGGTGAGGATGACGCGGATCGACAGGTTTGGGTAGTCTTTCAGCGCATTGATTATGGATGGCAACTTCACTGTTGCTACCGACCCGCTTGCCGCCAGGAGGAGATGTGTCTTGCCATCATTGATTGCGGCCGCGACAGCAGTCGCGGGTGCCACAGCACTGGCCTCCAGCCTTGTCGCCATTCTTTAGCACGGATAATCTTGGTCGCCGTGGATGACCATGAACAATAGTATAAGTTGTGAAGTTCTGAAGTTGTGTGGTTCCCGCATTTGTCGTTCGACCTCGGACGTCACTTGATTGGCTAAGCAGGATCGCGAGTCAGGAATGAGTGGGAAGGCGCGACCCTTAATTTGTAAGCAGGAAAGAGCAACCACGAGGGGAGACGACATAAACTTGCTGCTTCGCAAATCAATCCGAACCTTATTCCACGCGTTAAATATTGATTGATTATTGAAATCATATCGCTAGGGCGGCCAAGATGCCGTTTGACGCATTTACTTCATGGATTTGACCATAGATCACGTGCCGGACCCCCCTCCCCCCCATACCGCGATCTCGACAGGAGGATGGGATACAATGCGGCTTCTATGACAGTTTGAGCCCTGTGTTTAAAGTAGTCGAAATTTCGCCGCAGTATGTACAGTACGGCCGAAGGTCAACCTATCTTTCCACCAATTACCGAGCTTTCACGCTTTCCGCGTTGCTCTTTCGATGTCATCAAGGACTGATGAGTTGTGAAATCGGCATCTGCTGGTAGCAGATATCCCGTGCGCATCAATGAGTTCCCGGCGTTTCGATTGCCGGCCGATAGAAAGTAGCTGTCGGTGTGGGGGAGTCCACACGGGCATTCAATGTCACATTGCTAAGCATTAAACAGAATACGAGATCTCGGAACTCGGCGAGTCCTAAACGTCTCTATCTCAATATATATGCCGTCTATTGGTGGATAATAACTGTCTGATATCGCCGTTGCAGATCATGGGGGGGATTAAGCTTGTCAAGCTTGCTAAGGCTAGCTTATTGAGGCAGCTTCCCCAGATTTGGACGAGAACCCCGCATGTCATATTCAACGCTAAACTGTCTGAAGCTTTAGTCCCACTGTGTTAACACATCTTAAAGTTACCTTGAGATATGCTTTTTGACATGTATAAGTTGAGCTCTGTGTTGTATCAGATTAAATTCGATATGTGAGAAACTTCGCAGTAATACTTTTCTTCATTCCAGCTTTTAATTTTCAATAGAAACAATGGTAAAAATAGAAGGGTGGGTGTCTGCTATCTATCTCTGCTGTCTACTACAACTAATACTCTCAATATAGTCTCTCGTGGACTTGGGTCATCATTGCGAGCCCGTTTCTCTATCCTCTTGTCGAGGCATCCGTTATCCTAGCTACATCGCTCGATCACCCCTTGGGACTAGGATTGTGGCCAAATACTGCTGTGTTGGATGGCTTTAGACTATTTGAAACCAAGCTTCTGCTTAAACTCGGTTCACCAAACTTAAAGGCTGCGTTGAATCACTTAACTGAACAAGCTGATGGCTGGCTCACAAAAGGGCCATATTCCGTCACAAGTAAGACGATTGACCCGCCTGGGGGCGACAAACACGACTACGCTAGTCAAGCACCATACTGGTGGCCGAACCCTGATACTGCGGATGGCTGTCCTTATATCCAACGGGACGGAGTACGCAATCCAGACGTTGACAACTACACGGATCATGGGGACCGGGGCGACATGTTCCAATCATCTTATATTCTCAGCCTCGCCTGGTACTATACTGGCAAAGAAAAATATGCCCTGCACGCTGCCGATATTCTTCGCACCTGGTTCTTAACGCCCGAGACGCGCATGAATCCGAATCTCAACCACGCACAGATCATCCCGTGCAAGAATACCGGACGAGCCATTGGTATCATTGATTTCTCCCAGCAATACACTGCCGTATTAGATGCTGCGGCCATCCTAGCTTTTGGTGCACCCGGATGGACCAAAACCGACGCGAGCGGCTTCAAGCAATGGAATATTGAGTTCCTCGACTGGCTCTCGAACAGCCCATTCGGCATCGAAGAGAGTGAGGCCAAGAATAATCACGGCACCTTCGCATCCATGCAGAAGGCAGGCATCGCCGTTTTTGTGGGGAATAAAACCCTCGCAACGCAAGAAGTTCTTAAAATGAAGGATCGTATCGATGCCTATATCAGTCCCAACGGCTCGCAGCCTTTGGAACTCTCCCGGACTCGCAGTTGGCATTACTCGACGTTCGACCTCGTCGCGTACACGCGGATATCTGACATTGGCAAGAAAATCGGTATCGATCTGTGGAAGTACAAAGGTCCCCAGGGCCAGAGCATCCAGGGTGCCGTTGATTTCATCCTTCCAGGTGCTACGGGCGGGGCATCCGCATGGCTATACCCCGAACTTGAGTTTTACGCTTACGCAGCGAGTGATATTGTGCATGCTGCAGCTGATTCTGGGAACTTGAAGGCTTTGAAAACGCTTAGCAAGCTGCAAACGCCTCCGGGTGGGGACCTATGGGCGCTTCGGCCTGCAGTTGAGCAGCTTGATGCTATCTCAAACTAGTTTCCGAGGGGATTGATTGCATTGACGACGAGAAGATATTGTTGGACGATTTGGCGAGAGATGTGGGAAACTGCGAAATATTTTCCTGTGTGATTCATTCATTACGTATTATACATTCTTCGCTGGCAGGAACGTAATCTCACTCTATAGGAGGCATTTAGACAATATCACAGAAATTATAAATGAGCATGTCACTTGCAATAGCATACGGGAATTGGAAAATGGGATTTTGTTCGTGATAGCCAGGGCACCAATATTACGTCGCTGTTCTGGAGTACCGAAACTAGGCAGCTTGTGCTGTCCCTTTCGATCTTACCAGCCACCAATGACAGTTTTCGTACTTAAAACGTGCCAATTACCGTAGTGACCGTCCATATCTCACCTCCGCTTCGCCCACATTCCCCCCAGCCTTGCGGGTAAAGTGCATCCAACGCAGATTCCCCAGTACGTAGAATCTACCATATCACCAAGGCTGTAATGCCCATGAGGCTAAAAGTGTCATCGAGAAACTACTGCCTGCCTTGCGAAATACCCAATGCGATGCTGTGCACCCCAAGAATGGGCCGCTTTGCATCCAGCCTTGGGAACCGAACCTACGGCAGTGCTGCGCGTCGCTCCTCGCACCCTGCACCCCGAGCCTTGCGCCCTATATTCCGTGCCTCGTGCATAGTGCCCTGTGCCTTGCGCCTCAGAATTGGATTTTTCCGCCCAAGTTTTCGTATTTCTGCATTTTTTGCTACTAGAGGATGAGAGGTTTTGTGATTGATTGGCAGGTGTTGGACGCGCCATGGAATAACAAGAAACGCTTTTCTAGAAACTACTCTGAAATTCGACCATAGCTTGTTCTTGCAGCGGACGTATGGTGCCACGATAGCAAGTAAGGGTGCGCCTTGGGCAATGCCTTAAGCAACTAGGCTGTAAAAAATGATTGGTTTGGCACAAAATTGAAGCTATTCAATATCACAATTTTGAAGTTATTCAGTTCCATCTCAAAAATCTATATAATGCCAGTTTGCCCTCGAAGTTTTTTGAATGGACAGGCCTTTCAGTTGACAGACTTTTCAGTTGACAGACCTTTCAGTTGACAGACAATTTGATGCTGTCAAATTTTACATAAGGTGGCTACGCCCACAGTAAAAAAAAAGGTAATCCTCATCGATCAAGACAAGTCGGGATGGAAGGCAATGACGCTAACGCTTTTAACTCAAGGGACAACCTTGATCTCAACAGCTTTGACACCAACGATCTTGACCTCAGCGACCTTGACCATACCAACCTTTCTTTTATTACTCAAGTCTCTCCATCTCTACCTCACCCGCACTACTCGGACCCTAATTATAAGAGCACCATTGGAAGGAGTGGACACCTCGCCATATGGAACGGTAGCGTCGCACCCCTATTTCACCCCATGCGACGCCACGGCTGCCACTTCATTGTTATTACTCCTTTGCCACATTAACTTATATATCTCATAGCCTCATTTGATTTCTCATTAGACACCTTTGACTTTTCATCAGTCTCTTTGGATTTTTTATTGGGCAATTCCACCCCTCCCGAAGGTGCGTAGTCGAATCTCTAGTTATGAAAGAAAGTTACCCCAAACTAACTAGTTTTAAATAGAAATACAATCTGGCTACTCTAATAACGCACTGCCATTTTCATGTAGGAAGCCAGCGTTAAAAACTGTAAAATAATTAGCTCATATGATCTTTAGTCCACCCGGAATTGACATATGCTGAAAATCAATATTTCCCAGCCCTATGGGCCCATGGTTTTCGGCCTCAGGCACTTGATCCGTATGGCTTCTCACTTATTCTTCAAGATTATATATAAAGCAGTCGACTAATACTATCACATAGGCATTGGAATATTTTAACTATGAGCGATACCATTCCCAGAAATCACGATTCTGCTCAAAATACGGAGCAGTCGTTTCCTGATGAGAACGAAACTCTAAACGGCATCATCCATGGTTCTCCTGGACTGAATTTGGACAAGGATACCCGCACAAACGTCTGCGATCACAAATCTTGTAACCGCAAAGGTTTCAGTAACAAAAGCGGACTTGAACGCCATAAGCGCGAAGTACACAGCTCTCAACATTTCACATGCCCAGTACCGTCCTGCAACCGAAGTAAAAAAGGATTTCACAGGCGATACAACCTTTTCGAGCACCAGAAGCGAGTACACGGCTTTCAGTCCTCTAATTCCCTTCAAGAATCATACAACAGTCTAGGGGACTTAGTTGACAGTGAAGGGACGACCCCAAGTCCTCCATATGAGATCGAAGCCAAAGGAGAAAATCGAGGTGTCAGGATAACTGATGCATGGTTAAATACACGAGAGGAGTTAGAAGTCAAACTGCGGTATTTACGAGCTATGCAAGAAGAGCTTAATGATGACATCAAGTCAATGGAAAGGGCTTTGAGCATAATGGGCGGCGAATACTAGCAGCTGTGACATTGGTTTTCATAATAAGGGCGTTCGTGTTGTTGGTCTTTCAGGAAGCAGGACATAAAATGGCTATTCCATATCAATAAAAGGCGCTGGATTCATACATATAAGTTGAGATGCAACATGGTCTGATTGAAGCTAAGAATAATGTAGATCATGCGACAAAACATCGTGGTATCGAGCATTGGTTGGTTGAGATCCAGGTCAGTGTGCATAGTGAAGATGTACGACAATAAATTCCCATAGAAATCGCCCGAAAAAACAAGATATTGTCGCTACACACATGCTGAAATCTGCTATATATGACTAAATAGAATGCTCAAAACCGTTTGCTACCATCTCCTGTGGGTATTTAAGCCAATGGTCCCACTCCGGGCCGACATAGTCCACAATAATGCCTAATATATACGCCCCCGAGTCTCCGACCTGCCACATATTTTTTCCATAATGCAACAAAACGGCATAATACGCCAGCAAAACCAATATTTCCGGCCGCTTAGCGGTAAACAAGTCTGTGAGCTCCGGCGGCACCAGTAGCGTCCATGAGAATATCATCTGGTGTCGGACGCCTTGCGTCTCCTCGTCCGCCATAACCGCATCGAACCCGACCTGTAGGTAATCAATCGCAACTTGACATGCCTTCTTGGCCTCCTCTCCCAACCCATCGGAGCAGTTCACAAGCTCCCTGATTTGT
Organism: Pseudogymnoascus sp. 23342-1-I1; assembly: GCA_001662575.1. Lineage (NCBI taxonomy): Eukaryota > Fungi > Ascomycota > Leotiomycetes > Thelebolales > Thelebolaceae > Pseudogymnoascus > Pseudogymnoascus sp. 23342-1-I1. The sequence goes on along the minus strand of KV454994.1, from coordinate 210,066 downwards.
TGACAGTGGCTACCCTTGGGTTGCCGCGAGGTAAACTCCGCTGTCAGCGAAAGGATAGGTCCAAGCTCAGAGTCCATTAGCAGCGGCCACACAGTGCGAGCAATAGTGTAGATGCCCCTGTGCACCTCAACACACTGAATATAGTGCGCAATGAACACCACCAGCCCACCGTCGTCCCTCTTTGCGAGAGTGTCAGTGAGGATATGGTGCCCCAGGACCGACGAGAAGAGCAATGCCTCGACACAGTTGGATTGACTAACCTCAGTCCAGGCAGCGTTAAATAGCGAGACAGCGTGAGTTTGCAGAGTGACGGCCTGGTGGAGGTAGGAAGCTGAACGCTCGGGATGCAGAAACGCCAGGTGGCGAGCGGAGAAGGCGAGTAGCTGGTGCAAAAGATACGGTGATTTGAGGGCCAACTTGAGAGCAATCGAGATATTGGACAAGTAGTCGCCGACTTTGATACCGAGGCTAAACATCTCCTTTTCGAGGAGCAAGTGCATGAGAAGTTCCATGTGTGTGGGGTTGACGATTTCGTTTAGGGTTGGGTCATAGTGATCATTAATACTTAGGCGTCCCGGATGGCCGGAATTGGACGGAGTGACGGCGGTAAAAGGGGCGATATTAGGTACGGTGATACCGCCTTCGCTGTGGTTGTTGCCTATGCGTATGACCGGTTCATGGGGCGATACACTTGATGTAGACAGTTTTTCAGGAGAGGCCTGGGGCTGGGATGTAAAGCTGCAATCCCGCCCAGACATGGTACATAGGAGACATATGGGACGACCTTCATCGCACTGATAGTAGGGGAAGGCAGATATTAGTCACTAGAGCACCGAGCCACTAGGGGTAATTACCTTCACATGTCGTCGCTTGCTATTTAACGAAGGTTAGCAGAGGCATGGATTAGGGAGGAGCTAGTGGTAAATGCAGAGGGTGTAGGATGAATTTAAGCCATTTCTTTGGAACTCACCATTGGAGACAGCCTCCCCAGGACTTTTTGTGGCTACGACGAAGCATATCTCAGAATTTAGAGAGGGACAAGTGAGCGGCTTTGGTGGTTAGATGATGGGAATGGCCGAACACGCGTGTTCGTGTGGGTTGGACAAAATACCCATTTTAAACCACTCAATTATCCGCTCAATCCCCAGGCTTATGGGTCAGATTGGCCATCCCCATCTGAGATCAAAAGCGATATGATTTCGCAAGAAGGCCAGCTTGCCAAGAAATGGGCAACAGGGGCTGGCCCACTGCACTAGTGCCTCATTTTGCTTATGTAACACGCGTGTTCGGATTATTGCACCCTAAACCCGTTATGGCGTGGAGACCAAACAGTAAATAAAGGCTTGGCTCCAACAAACCCATAAATTACACTCCATAAGTCGTCGCAATACGCGTGTCCGCAGCGCCATGGAGTTAATGAGTTACTGGTTGTGGATTAGGTAGGTGAATATGGTGTGGGTTAGGTGGTAGAATTATAAGGAAGTACAATTCCACTCAACTCAACCCTTTTCGTCGTTCCTTTCAGTATCCTTCGCCGTTTCAATTACCGAGTATTTATCACTTTCTCTTGAGCTCAGGACTGAAGCCAGTCCTTACCATATTTCCACTCTTTTTCTCGGCGTAGTGCTCAAGATGGAAGAAGGAAAACCTGGTAATATTTGGAATCTCCTCGTAACGTCGCTGCTTTATTAACATGCCCCAGTTGAGGGAAGCCTTTACGTCTACGCTCCTAATAAAATAGCGCCGGTCTTCTTCGCTGTCGCATTTGCTGCCTCTGCAGTCGGTCATATCTGGCAGTGTCAGTAAGTGTATAATGGCCCCTGCAGTACCAAAATATGACCTAACACTTATGATCAGTCGCTACAAATGCTTCAAATTGATTGGGCTGCACCCGCTCTGTGCAGTGCTTTTTTTTGCAGGTTATGTCTTGCGCGAATACGGAGCCTTTGACTATGTCTACACTGGGAGCTTTGTGACCCTCATTACATTCATCCTCAGTCAGGTCTTTATATACGTTTGCCCGTGAGTTGCATGCCCAACAGAGAAAATATCATCGAGTATTTACTGATCCTGTGTCTCATAGCCCGCTTCTCGAACTTGCCAACTACCACGTTCTATGTCGAATACTCTACTACGTGCCATATCTTGCTCCTCTTTCCCCTGGCAGAGTTCTGTCCACTTTTGGTGGCCTAATGATAGTTGTGGAGACCTTGAACGCCGTGGGTGTGGCCTTGTCAACCAACAGATCACCAAATCACAATTCCCAGGAACTAGGCGGCCAAATAACGATAGCTGCACTTGCCATACAACTTGTAGTTATCGTTATCTTCTTTGTTATCGCAGCCATCTTTCATCGTCGGTGCGCTAAAGCCAAAATACATGCCCAGGTTATCTCGACTCCGTTGCGCACGCTGTATGCAAGCATGGCGTTGATCTTGATACGCTGTATCTACCGCCTAGTAGAACATTTCGGCAACACGACGGTGCATATTGATGACACCGAATCGCTTCTGGCCCTAAGTCCTATTCTGCGGTATGAGTGGTACTTCTATGTCTTCGAGGCATCCCTCATGCTTATCAACTCCGTCATATGGAATGTATGGAATCCTGGCCGGTACCTTCCTATAAACCGCCATATCTATCTGGCACGGGACGGCAAGACCGAACTTGAAGCAAAAGTCCAAAAGGCTGGCCGGCCCTGGCTAGCTCTTCTCACGTTGGGTATGTTTTTCCGTGAGAAGCAGGAATATCACCCATTTTTAGAACTAGACGATTATTCGGATACCAATGCTCCGGTTTGATGTGTTTCGTTTCACATCCCGTTTTCTGTTAAGCCATAGACAACTATTAGAACCATATTTATCAAAACCATGTCATTCTTCTGCTTGAGAATGGCGCTGATATTGAGGCGTTAAATGATAAAGAAAATACCCCGTTGTTTATTGCAACCCAGACTAGGTGCGAGGCTATTGTGTAACTCCTATTAGAAAGGGGTGCTAACATTGAGGCGATAAATCAAAACAGACTTACTGCATTGATTAGAGTAACCAAGCGAGGTTATCCAGCTATTGTGAAGCTGCTATTGCAGAATGGGGCAAATGTTGAGGCAAAGGATGCCGACGGAATGACTGCACAATTTTGGGCATCCAATCATAACCAAAAGGCTATTGCACAACTGCTACTAGAGAAAAGGATTGATATAACGGAGCAGTATCGAGATGCAGTTACTTCAGTATTCAATACGGCTGTGGAAGGAGATGGACCTGCCATGCGACTATTACTAGAGAAGGACGCCAACATCGAGGCAAGGGATCAAAATAGAACGACGGCGCTATTGTTAGCAGCTTATAACGGGTATGAGGCGATTGTGCAGCTCCTTGTCGAAGAAGGAGTCGATGCCCAGAAGGATCCGAGTGGAATATCAACGGTGCTTATTAGGGCTGCCCAGGAAGGTTGGGAGGCCATTTCAAGGCTACTTCTTGAGAACGAAGGATTTAGAACATAAAGTACAGATAATGGCCAATTGAATATTTCCATGAAATAAAGTATGTACAAATCCCTTGATTTTATCCGCAAATCCAGACCATGTCAGCGTCTGCTGCACGACTATATACACCCATCAACCTAGTATCAACCTTCTAGAAACGACTTGACGGCACACATTGGCTGTAGTACTCCCCATTCGATACGCAGGTACCGGTCTCGCAAACGGTTCCGCCAGTCCAGTCCTTTCCACCGCATTGTCCATAAAGTGGCACCGTTCCTCCTCCCGCAGCTGATGTGGTCGCGCTTGGAGCGCTTGAAACCGAAGTCGGCTTCACACTAGTAACCAATGTCGTGCCTGTCGCAGACGAAACTGGTCCGGATGTAGCTGGCGCAGTTGAATTTGTTCCCGTCGTAACCGGTGCGGATGAAACTGATACAGAGGAAGCCGGCTCGGATGTAGCAGGTGCAGTGTTGGCCGGTGCCGTAGTAGTTGGTGCAGACGAAGAGGATGAATCGCCTCCATCGCATCCAACACGGGTAGAGCCGACTGCAATATCATCGTACCAGAAAGTGTTGACGTCGCCACCATACGACTCCCAGCCGAAGTAGACACCTGAAATAGTAGGTATTTTACCAGTTCCCCAGCCTGAAGCATTAGGGTTGTCAGCAGTAGTAAGACCAGCAATAGCCTCGCTGTTCAACCAGGTCTCGATGCTGCCATCAGTGCCCAAGTGGTATTCAAAGCACTCCCAGGTGCCTGCAGTAAGGGCCTTGGAAGTCGCAATACCTTGCGGGGAGAGGTCGGGAAGAGTAGCGTCGTCCGACTCGCGGTTGTACATCAGAATTTCGCTCTGGCCACCAATGCGGAGGTGCTTTCCGTCGCCCTGGGAGGAGTCGGGCATAGTAATGAAAGAGACGTGGCTGGCGGTAAGGGCGGTAGTGGCTTTTCTAAAAGGGTAAATGTCAACAATGCCTTCGTTGATCGGGCATTGAGTATGCCATCATAATAACTTACAGCCAAACCTTGACGTAAATATCACCGGTAGGAACGTTCGTCGTGCCAAAGAAAATGTGTCCACAGAAGCCACCTGGGCTGGTAACCTTCATGGAGTTCGTCCCGCTGTGGGCAGTGGTGCTGTCAAGGGCAACTGTACCGCCCTATTTGTCGAATTAGCATATTGCAGAGCTATTTTTGCGCGAATATATATAAGAGCACATGGGAAGATATGCCTACCTGGTTACAGTCAGGTGCGTAGATGGGCCATGCAGTTTCATCCCACCCGCCCTCGAAGTCCTCGGAGACTTGAGCAAAAGATAGGGGAAGTATCGCGGTGGCGACAAGAGCGGCTTGGCGGAACAACATTTTGAATTGATGCCGTGAATTTGACTACTGTACAAGAACGCAGGTTTTCAAAGAAGTGGCAAGTCAGGGTATTTATAAACTTATATTTGCATCATCAGCTTCCACCCCTCCACTAACCGCAGGTGCCGAAATGCTTGTACATCTGTACCTCCGCATGATCATTTCTTCTATGTTGCTCTTTAATTGATCTGGGAAGAGCGCCCACGCTGCCGTAGTAGGTATATTAACTTTTTGTTACAGCCCTTGCGTTACAGGGTCTTATATATTGCAATACAGGTAGATCAGCGGCACTTATAGTAGCTTAGCCGCGAGCCTAAATTCGGCGGGAAATGTTCCGGTATGGATGCGGAAATGGCTCTCGATGTGGTTAATTCGATCGTCTTCTCAAAAGGAAACGGGGTTCTGGGGCAGAAAATCCAGGGACCAAGCGATCTGTTTCAAACGACATTTATATTTTGCCGGCCGCCCTAGAAGGTCAAACACGCTTCGCTTCCCCTTCCTTCCCCACTTTCTACACGTTGGGGACGATCCCACTTCCCCGCATTATATTGTTTGTGGGGCAATGTGGAGATGGCGAATGTGGAACTTTGGTTTATGCTATGTGGAGTAATATGTGACAGTGATGCTTATGACAGTTTCGTTCAAGTATACTGCGATGGTGGCGCGGTCCCGCAAGCACTGCTTTGATAATTAGACAAGCGCAGATGGTACCCCGCGATCATTTTGGCCGACATCACTCTATGATTCATCGTTTGCAACTTATTCGCTGATATCTTCCTTCTCGCTCACCTCAAAAGTAGAAAAAAGTCGCTAAAATCCCGAATATATTAATAAAGTTTCAGCCAGGATTAGCGCATCCGCAACCTCGCTATTGTGAATATAATATAATATAGTAACCACTTTGTGACGCCTTTCCTATACGTACGCTTTCCTGCATCATAAGTAGTGCTATAAATGAGAACGAGGAAGCTGGGGCTGTAACAAGCCACTATCTATCTGGCGGGGTCTCTGGGCATCTGTTCCCGGAACCTTGGCGATGCTTAACAGATCTTTTCCACCCTGGGGGTAAACGAATCAAGGGATTTGGGGCAGGGGCCAAATCCAGCAGCACCAAAAAACCCTTGTGGTCGAAAAGCCAACGGGTTCGTTTCTGTTGTTTGGTATTATGTAAATAGGAGGCTCAGGGCTGCTGAATCACCAGTAATGCTTTTGTTACTGTACTTTGTTTGTAGACATCGATAATGTTACTGGTATGATGATATTCATTGACGCCCAAATTAGGAAGCTATGCACATAGTCTGGCGAGGCGGGCCGGCATCTCTTAGCAACTCTTAGCCCGTTCGGGGTTTGGCAATTCTGTTTAAAGTGCGTTAATGCAGCCAAGCCTCGAGACAAAGTTGCCCCTGGCTCAAGCATAACCATATCAGATAGAAGTTTTGCTAAGACAAACAGCTCAGGTATTTTCCAATGTTCATTCATAACAACAGTACTTAAATATTTACACTTTCAGCCCTTTATCAACAAATAGCTATCAAAAATACTTCCACTTAAGCTGTGGCGGGGTGGCAGGAGGAGTGACTGGCGCGGCGAAACGTGCAGTGGGCGACTTTGGCTGCCCCCTTTCTATCCCAGCTTCGACTTCACGAATAACCCTCTGGCCACCATTGTAACTAACAAGCCACGCAATAAATTCATTTGCCACATCTTTGTACTCAGCATGGCGTCCAACGAGCGCATTTGCGGGGTTCAACAGGAGTTCATCCCCAGTGCCGACACCTCCGCTCTGGGATTTGGTCAGCTAATTGAACATCTCATACGAAAAGATATGTCACCAGGATTATAGTAACGCTATGTCGAAGAACAGAAAACTGGGCAACTCACAAATATTTCCAGCTTATCTCTAGCCGCATCATTCAGTGCAAACCACGTCCCACGCTCCGTAAGCGTGTACTGATTCAGCGCGCTCGCAGCTTCCAGAGCTCCAAGCGGAGAATCCTGGTACTGGTGATACCAGCTCGCATGCGGATGAGCCCAAGGCGCCTGGCCTATTGCAGTCCAGAGACTGGACTCTCTGATGTTCGCCGCTGACTTGTCGAATCGTGACAAGAATCTCACGGGCCGGGAGGATCCAGCCGTATCAACAGCGGCGAGGAATATTTGAGCAAACTGGTCTTGCACCGATGTTGACTCCTTGGAATTGAGATCCGCTGGGTTGGATTTGGGTCCTGTATTATGTGAGAATACTATCAAAATGGGATCTCGTGCCTGGATGTTTTGCCACCACCAACGGACAACGGATGACGATAAACATACCAACAAGCAACCAGCGATCTCTCCATGCAGACACTGATCTATCGGCAACGCCTTGCTTGATAGCTATATCCTCCGCAGCCACGTGATGCGTAATTGCGATGTCGGCGCTCCTCGAAGCCAAGTGATCGAACGAAGCAGCAGAGTTACTCGAAATCCAAGCAACGCTGAATGGCTCTGAATTCTTCTCGTCCGTCATGTAATTTATAAACTCGTTTGACAGAGCTTTAATTAGCCTCGATTGTCCTTGCTCCGATGCGATTCGGAGTTGGACCTGAAGCCGTTGTCGTGGCGGATGACTTCCCCGATAAGTCTCATTTGGCTTCACATATGGCACCGGAGAATTGAGGTTTATTTTGATGGACGCCATATTGCATATAATTGCATACGGTGATGGCCAGATGTTTTTTTGCGAGATCATAAAAGATGAGGAGGTTGGTAATTCGTCTGTGGCTGTCGACATGTTGGGTTGTCACACATGCATACAAGGATCATGTCGTCAGAACCAGCCACGATCACACAATCCTCTCGCGGCTCTTACAGTATATTTCACGACCTTTAGCCGTGAGAAGTCCTTTCTTAGTCATACTCAAAACGATAGCTACTATCAACTATTTATTTGGAGATCTGCGCATATATTTTTGGTAAATATATCTCAAAACTAACGCAACATAATATGTCTCACGTACCCTTCCGCCACGGCTGCTTCAGTCTCCAATAGGATACGCATGCAAAACTTGGCCATAGAACAGCTCACTGTCCTTTGAGGCCAAGAACACGAAACTGGGCGCAATTTCGCTCGGCTGTCCTGGCCTACCAATGCCAGATTTCTTACCAAAGCCTTCCATCTGCTCCGCAGGTCGTGATGCGGGCTGCAACGGCGTATGTACGGGTCCGGGCGCTACAGCATTGACCCTAATACCTTTGGGCATGAGGTGCTTCGCCAGCGCCTTCGTGAATGAGACGATAGCACCTTTCGTGGCGGCGTAGTCGACCATTTCTGGGGTTCCGCGGAATGCGACAGTCGAAGTGGTGTTGATGATGCTATTTATGCGTGTTAGAACTTGAGAGGTAAGGAAGTAATAATACGCACGCGGATCCCTTTTTCATATGCGGAAGGGCGTATTTCGTGACCGCGAACATTTGTAGGATATTGGAGCGGAAGGTACTCTCAACATTCTCCAGATCGATCTCCGCAAAATCTTGACACATCACCTGTTTGGATGCGTTGTTTACCAAGACGTTAATTTCTCCGTATCTGCCTGGGTTAACCAATGTCCACAAGGAAAGTGGCACTTTACATACGCTTTAACATGCTTGTCAACTGCTTCCTTGCACGTTGAGTTCTCCATTAAGTCGCCTGGGACGAGTAGGCACTTCTTTCCTTCCTTCTCGACCGACTTTTTTGTGTCCTCGGCGTCCTCTTTTTCCTCGGGTAAGAAAACTATCGTGATATCGGCGCCCTCGCGAGCGAATATAATAACCACTGCTCTCCCGATGCCGGAGCTGGATTGAGTCATTAGTTTCATGATCATTAGAGATTAGGAAATAAAATAAGCGTACTCCCCACCGGTAATGAGAACCTTCTTGCCCTTCAGTTTGCCAGACCCGACGTATTCGACGAAACCGTCGCTGCCCTCGAGGGCTGTCGACTCGCTTGTTGGCTTCATAGCTCTCTCTGATCTGAATTCTTCTGTCAGCATTATCGTCCAGCAAATCATGAGCAATTGCCAAGGTGTTTGACGTGTACTGACCCAGGGAGAGGTTGGGCTTGTTTTTCTTTGACGGGCTCAAATTGGCCGCCGCTGCCTCCGTGTGCTGACATCTTCGGTGGTGTTGTGTTGTTTTCCTTGTACCGACGCGGCTTAAACACCTTCTAATTACAATTTATTAGGGGATATTATTAAGTAAAGTAAATTTGGGATTCTTGCAAGTGAAGTAGGTCATATTTGCACTGATCATCGGAGTTGTCAGAATATAATCATGACGTCAACGTTCGATTTGTCAAAATCAAGGCATTGATTGTCACTCCTGTAACCTTAACTAGATAATAATAACAATGACATGACTGGAAATTCTTCGGTATGCATGATAAAATAGTGGCTGGCAGGCTCAGTGGGTAGACTTTCTGTCCTTAAATGGTGATAATTCGACTCGGAAGCTGGCGGAACATACGCTCCAGACCAGTAAGAATTAGTGGTTCGCGGGGTGCATGCTGCCGTCCAGGTCATATCTAGTTTTGATATGCAGAGCCATGGAGCCTGCTAGGTAGTTTTCACAAAGTATCACGAAAGTATGCACGCAGGACCGAAGTGTAAGGTCCGAATTGCAATACTATGAGGTCTCGGCAGTGTGATGTCATCCACCCCCACTGCAGGCGCTCTCCCTCCGCGGCCCGCACCGAAATTAGTCCCCCATGCTACATAGCCGTGCTCCAGGGCATGACAGTGTCTATACCTTTCAAACAACTTCTTGAGATTTGTCCTGCCTTCCTTACTTAATCGCATTGCCCTAGTGGCTCGCTCTCTTTGGGGCTCTGGTTGGCAATTCCAATGCTGTTCTCGTGTTGTAATGAGCGGCAAAACGGAACTAGTTCACCTGCTCCTACGAATATGAAATCAGGGACATATAGAGGCATCGAAGCTCTTACAGATGGTGGTGCTAATGCTAGGGAGAGAGGTTGGGGGGGGTTGACTGTCCGTTTTACAGAATCTGCCAAGGGGTTAATGAGAATCATGCAGCTGCCTCGGAGATGATACCACAAGGCAGCGACAACAGACAGGATGCGATTTCGTGGACCACAGCTCTTTATGGCCTTGCCTAGTTTATACTACGAGTATTGCTTCAGCTCGTTCGTGTCTCACAATCCCCGTAAAAACACCAGCCGAATATTTCGTCTTGTCTCCCTCTTTCCATCTAACTAAGCCAGGAGAGCCAAATAACCATCTGATGCTCGATGCAGCAAATAACTCCACATCCTGACGCTCATTCAGAGGTTGTAACGAATAGAATATGCCATCCTCGCAGATCATGGGTTCTTGAGTACCGCTAAAACGCATCTGCTTCAAAGCCTTTAACATTGCTTCGCCAAAATTGAGCGTATCACTCTCAGTATGCCTGAAGAAGCCCTTACTTGCCGCCCCAGGTTGAGTCAGGTCCTTTGGTCGGTAAAGCCAGTTCTCCAGCAATCGCCGAACTTCTTCGCCCGGGGCTTCAGAAGGCTCCAGTCGAATCATATTATCAAGCCAGAATCCTGCATCGTCCTTATGCGCGGTCTGAGTCTCACCAAATGGTTCTCCCCAGCTGCTCCAACTTAGAAGTGGGATCAAGTGCACTGGTTTCGACAAATCGGTTTGGATTTGCTTCGGATGAGGCCGCCATTGAAGGCCAGGAGTCTCGTCCCTTTCATCGGTTGTGTATATGAAAGAGTAGTCATTGTTGGCTTCACAAGTGGCCATTACTTTCTCGGATAGATCAGAGAGCGACATAGATGGAGGTCCCCAGGACACTTCCTGAGTTAATGCGCCAAGAGAAGCCAGCAACCTATTCGCCGGAAAAAAAGGATCATATGTGCGGCAAGCCATGTTTGCTAAAACCTGAAACACTGAGCGCCCAAGGTAACCGGAGGTAGCCAAATCCGCCAAAGTGTCCTCGAACGTATTGAGGGTCGGGAATTCGATTAGTGATTCGCTAGTGGTCTTGTTGTTGCGTTTTTTCCACTGGTCAAGGGAGAATCCGGTGCAGTTGAAGAACCTTTCGCCTTTTACGATGGAGTCATAGCCCTCTGGGTGAATTGGCGCAAAATGGATATTACGAGCGTTGACAAGCTCTTGGTATGTCCAGACGCTGGTGATCCATTTGTCTCCCTCTAGCGCCTGCATATCATCGTACGAAAGAGCATCAGGGGTTGTTCCTGAGGACGCTTCCAGAATGATCTTCCAAGCGGGGTCTTGGATGATAATTATAACCGATTCCGCGGCGCTATAGATGTGACCCATACTTCTGAAGGTAAGCATATACACCTTGTAACAGCAGATCTCGGGAAACGGACCTTTCAAGTGTTCCATATCGATCCGGGCCATCAGCGTACGGAACACAGAGGGCATCAATCCAAAACGCCTCTTCAATCGGGCCATCTGCCTGGAAACCCGATGCCTTGATGGCTCTAATAGCGGCGATCAGGGCAGGTCGAGTCTTGTCCGAAATGCTTATCTCATTATCGAAGAAGCTTCCCGGTTTCTCACGACCCTGTCCCCATACATACGAAATACAATGAAACTTCACGCTGCGGGCATCTTCAATATCGAGCGGCCCTGATACATGCCATAGCTGGCCATTGAGCTCTTCGACGCCCTTGTCGCCTTTCTTTCTGCTGTCGTCGGGTTTTAAAGGGACTACAAGTTGCAACCGCATTGTACAGTAGACACGGATTCTCTAGAATCCGAATTCAAACAGCGAAAAACTGTCCGCTGGGGAAGAGTTCAGTAAGGAATCATCACATTGGGTTGGCAATTTTAGGACGACAAGGCAAGACAAGGCTGACCGCGGGGTTGATTAGGCCCGTGCAGCGTCCCCTGAAACAGAACCCCACATTGCGATCGCTTGGAGATCGACGATAATGAACCGAAGGCGGGGAACACTTTTGATGCCACAGATCACAGATCAAACAACATAAAAAGCTTTGTCGACAAAGATTCATATTTCGCCTTTCACTGCGCATATATCTGCCATCCCCAATGCCACCCCGACTTAACACTAACACTTAACCCCATCACTAGTTGCATACTTATACCTCGTCCCGCAGATCCCCGCCGTCACCTTTCCAACATCGTTCTGCGCCCATCCAATATTTCCCTCAGGATGGCATAGCACCTCGCCATACCCTGTGCCCGGAATCACCTCCCCATCAGCGTCCTTCTTCCCAACCAGGATCTCCTCATCAACAGTCCCCGCGCAGACCTCGAGCTGCCCCTCCCCTTCAGGTGTGGGATTGCTGTCGCCCTGCCACGCGATGAAGGAACCGCATGTGCTGCAGAAGTGCCTGTGGTTGCCAGGGACGATCTGGTAGTCGGCGCGGGCGGAGGGAGTGGGCGAGGTCCAGGTGAAGGTGGGGAGGCTCACGTTGAAGAAGTGCATCGCGAGGGCGCCGGACTGCTTGCGGCATTGTGTGCAGAGGCAGACGAAGGCCTGGTGGGTGTTAGACGGGGTGTGAGATGGGTGGAAGGGGCTTTACATTGCTTTTGAAGTCGTGGTTAGGCTTGAAGTTTATTTCGTATCTGACGGCGCCGCAGAGACAGCCGCCGGTGACCTTGGATGGTGCAGACATGCTTGTAAAATGTAGGCTGGGTGGGGATATTGATTGATACTGACGGAAATTGGGAGATCTGGGCTTCATTTATGCCGTGCAATGAGCTGACAAACAAACAGCGCCCTCTTGTTTACAATACCTTCCGATTGTGGTTTATATGATCCTGAGGCTCATACCAAGCCTGCAAGGCTGTGCGGTTGTGAAGTCATAACCCGAAGATCACAAGGCTGAGAAAATAGGACGGACCACAATAAAATATCCGACGTCAACGTTTATAAAGGATTGTCTGTTGTGCGACTACATAGCTTTGGCTGGCTAAAAGAAATCATATTGCCATTGACAATTGTCCAGCTCTGTGATTTAGTCAGATTGAACATCTGGCAAATACACAGACACTTCCAGACCGCCACTGTAAGGCACTGTCATAGTTTTGAACCCATTCTCTGGACTTCTAACATATGTGAGAAATTCCTTGTACAGAATCTTCGACATCACAACGTTATCTGCAATCACAACAGCTCCGCGTCTCAGTCTCGGCTGTATGATTTTGAGGGTTGGGAGGGCCATTGGCGTCCATACTGTTTGCATGTGTTAGTAAAGTTATAAAATACCGTAGCATAAGAGTTGGGCGAGGTTCAGTGAAGCAGTAGCCTACTGTCAAGCAGCAGCATGTCAATCTGCTCCGGCAAGCCTTCCTCAACCTTCAAAGTCTCGAGCAAACCACCCTCACGGAGCTCAATATACGGCTCCACCTCCTCCCCAGCTTCCTTCCAATACTCCCTCGCTTTCGCTGCCTTCGTCGGCTCCTTCTCCGTCCCAATCACCTTCCCCGTTGTCACAAGCCCTCCACTTGCCTTCGCCTGCGCGATATTCTGTCCCACTGCCAACGCCAGGTACATCGTCGATACCCCGAAGCTCGTCCCCGCCTCGACGATATTGAGCGCGCCCATGCTCCGCGCGAGCAGGTACACAAACTGGCACTTGTCAGGCTCGAGGGCAACGAACTTATCGCGCATGTGGTCGTCGGCGCCAGCGGACCAGCTTTCCCCGAAGAGGAGGTAGCGCCCTAGCCGGGTAAGGTAGAAAAAGGATTGTCCGTAGGAGTTCTCCTGCGCTGAGGACAGGGCGTGCAGCTTCTCGAGGAGCGCGCTCAGCTTCGTGCTGGCGACGATGGAGGAGGCGTTGAAGGACATGGTGTATAGCAACAGTAGACTTCTCAAATATGAGATGAAGATACTATCAGGTCAGGAAATATCTCTCTCCATGTTTGTCCCAGGGAAACCGTAACTTCTTATATATGTCTCGAGTCATCCGTCCACCAATTGCGGGGAATGCAGCTGCATGCGTTGTATGCGCAATATTGCACCAAGCAGTCACAAATCCCTTGGCGAGTCAAACACCCACCAACAATCGAAGACAAGGGCTGGCGAATCACTTTCTCCCTCGCCCGCCCCCACTCCACCATCCCTTTCTCTGAACCCTAACATAAAAAAATAAAAAAGCGGCCAAAATATCAACCAACAATGTCATCCACAACAACATCACGTCGCCGCCGAGAACAGCAAAAGAATTGACCAGGCTGGGGTTCGATCCCAGGACCTTTTCGGTACATTTGAAATGTTAACGAAACGTGATAACCAACTACACCACCCGGCCAGGTGTGCTCCCGTACGGATTTGAACCGTAGACCTCGGCATTACTAGTGCCGCGCTCTACCAACTGAGCTACGAGAGCTGATTGTTGAGTTGAGGACGAATATTGAAAATTATGAGGATCATTGATTTTGGGTGTGGATTTCTAAAAGTGGTTGTGGGGTCGGCTACCCCATATTTCTCGCTAAGCTAAAATTGGGGCTAGTCCGTTTTAGGTCGATGTTTGGTCCCCTTCAACCATGAGGACGGAGCGATGCTCATAGTTTTGAGAAATGGAAGGAGCTTCCGCCCTCATTAATAAACTCGTTACGCTTGTAGGTTTGAATTATTCAATGGTTATTATATAGTTATAGGAATACGAGTGTGCATATCTAAGTAGTGAGAATATTTTGTATAATTTATTGTCGTAAAGTAAATAAATAGTGAGCTCTGAGAATATTTATTTCAAGCCTAGAAACCCTAGGATTATGTCTTCTTACATTATATAAGGGATTATGATACTATACAGCTATCCCCAAGCCATCGTAACGCCAACCCATGCTTTTAATCCATACGCCTTCGAGCCACATCGTGCCCCCTACCCACCCCTCTCAGTACTACTCACACTCCCTTTCTTCCTCAACCCGCTCCCAACCCCCATCCAACCATCCCCCGCCCTCACCTGACCTAGCCGCCGGCTCAGCGTCGAGTAATTCAATTGCGCCTGGCCCATAGCCTGGCCCATCGTCCCCCTCGACGGAGTCTTTGCTGGCGGTATTTCCGCTCTACTCTCTCTTGCGCCTTCCCAATCGCTCCCCTCATCCCACTCCTCCGTTAGTCGCCGCGGCGGCACCTTCGCCTCTCGACCCTTGGCCCGCTTCGCTTCCTTCTTGCGCATTTTCTCCAGCGCCCCCATCATCACCTCCCAGCTCTCCACGACGCCCATTCCGGCTCGGCGCGTGCAGTCGCAGTCGCACCCGCCGGCGCACGTCATGTCATCCTTTGCTGCTTCATCGTCGTCCCACGAAGATATATACGCATCAAGACAGATCTGGTGCGAAGCGCAGCCGCAGGACAGACAGGCAGCATAGTCGCCGGTGATAGGCTCAATGCAAATGACGCATTTAAGCTGTCGCTTCGTCATTTTGCAGCGCTCGCAGCGACCGACTGCGCCACCTAGAGTGGAGGTTGAAGACGACGTGAGTGGCTCGAGACGATGCTCATGCTTGAGGCAGTATGCCGTGATAGAGAGACCACGGTCTGTGACAGGCTGGTGGTTGTCCTGTTTGCCGAGGAGTATTGGAGAAGGAGGCATATCGTGGTCAACGGAATGGACCGACGCGGCATGCGGTTTTGAGAATGGTGGCGATGGGGGACCAGGCGTAAAGTAGTCTGGCAGAGAGTCGAATTTGAGGATTTCTAACCTAGTGAAGGGAAGAGACCAGGCAAAGAGCATCTCGGCATACAGCGTGCGGTAGTTTTTAAACACCGCCGTGTGCTCAAACTCCAGAAGCGGCGTTGACATGCAACCCTCGTCGTCGAAGGCGCTCTGATTATGCATTGTGACGCTGATGCCGGTCACTGGCACAAGGGTTTCGTTCACGGTAGTACTGTCGTCATCGGAGTACGACGACTTGGCATAAGGGGACTTTTCTCGGACACTTTCGAGATACGTCGTATTACCCCACGTTACGGCGCTGGGCGTCAGAGTGCTGATCATGCTCTCTACCGGACTAGGGCGCTTGCGGTTCGGAGGGGATGAGGAACCGGTGGTGTAGAAAGGGTTCTTCAAATTCGAAGCAAAGCTGGCTGCAAGGCCTGAATTGGCACGCTGCAGTAGCCGCCTATCATCCGGAGAGGTTGATAAGCTTTGAGACTGCAGGCGTAGCTTCTCATTCAGTCTCTCCAAGCTGCCTCCTGTGGACCTCAGAGGGGGGGTTTCGCCACAAGAGAATGAGGCAGACGCAGGATCACTGCCCCATGGTCCATTTGACGATCCGAGCGAGCCATAAAATGGAGTGAGAGCTGCCCTTGGCGTAGACGGTATCGAGCTATATGGGGTCTTTTGATACGCGCTCCACACGGCAATATCAGACGGGAAGTAGTCTAAAGAGAACGCCGGCGTCTTCATTGACAGTGGAGTCTGTGGTTGCGTAAGACGTATCTCTGTGTTTGGCAGTGGATCGATAGCAGATGGTTCGCTGAAGACGCAAGAGAGCATCGCTAGCATCTGTATGTCAACCAGCTTCTCGAAATGATCAAAGAGGTCATCAATCAGGTTCTTGGCGAGAGGGCTGTATCCCCACTTGACTCTCCCCGAGATGGCACAGTTTTTCGGGTCGAGGGGCATATCAATGCCGCTGTCGTATTGGCTGTCACGCCTGCAGTGTTTGATCATGTCCCGTGCAATAACAAGGATAGGTTCCTTTCTATGCGACTGGTCGAGGATCTCGAGAGGGACCTCATGCTGCAGCAACATCCCGGCATATGTCCATAGATCTGCTCGCTCCTGGTGCCCATACTTCATCGCAATCATCGCGTTGTGGTTGCAAACGTCTGTCCCTTCGCCAAACACGGCATATTCCTGAGCCAGCTCAAGCTTCCCTGGTAAATAATCGGATACATCGTACATCGCAATCGTGTTTTTAGGCTTTGAAAGCCGTCCCTTACTCAAGGTTCCGGTACCAGTACCAGTGCCAGTTCCAGCCCCACTCGACTTATTGGATCGATTTGTAGACAGCCCCTTTCGATAACTGGTGCCGTGGATCTTTCGCCAGAAATCAAATGCGACGCTGACTTGGAACTGCGAAGAGTCGGAATCGCTAGAGGATTCGCTTCCTGAGCCTTGGGACGAATCGGACTCAAAATCTTCCTCCTCATTGAGCGATGCGAACTTGCTTCTCGGTGGAAGCGTCTCTGTAGCAAGGCGGGAAAATGTATTGAAGGAGGGGCCGTCTTTGACTCTCGATTTGTCCAAGGCGACGGAGCCAAGAAGGGACTTGAACCTTTCTTCCTTCGGTGGAAAGAAGCAGATGAGCTTACCATTATTGGAGAATCGAGCGCCTGAAAGCCTCGGGAGCGGTACATTAGCGTGCCGACGGCTCGCAACAAGAATACCCTCTGTCGACGTTGGGTCCAATTCTTGAGACATCATCGCTGAATTGGTCGCCGGTATGTCATCATCATCTTCGTCGCTAGAGCTCACGTCTGCCATACCATCAATATTATCAACATCGTCAGCTCCCTTCAGCCATTGCGTGCTCTCTTCGAGATTGACTTCTCCAAGCAAGTAGCAGAGCGCAGCCTCGAGGCAACCACGGTGACGCCCAACAAACCCCGTAGCAATCTGCTGCACCTCTTGCAAAATCCGCTCGTTGGTCTCGTCGGATATTAGGGACGACTTGCCAATACTGAAGGTGGGTATTTTAGGCCCAGGATACTGGTCTGGAAACTGTATTGTAGCCTTAATGAAGACCGACTCCCCATCCTTGCCCCACGGCCCATTCATCGACGCCGTAACAGAGCGAGTGTCCATGTTAACATCGTTGAACGTGACCTTGCTGTACTGCTGGTGCACACGGATGATCTCGTCATGTAGCGATTCTGGCGTATCCCAATCGCCTTCCATATCGAAATTGGGGCTGATGACAGACAGCCTTCGCGCAGGGATCTTACCCTCCCCATTCTCATCATCGCCACCGCCGCCATTGGTGCTGAACTTGATACCACTCATCCAGTTGATCTGGCTCCGCCGTTCCGAATTCATGGGCTTGCCTCTCATGGTCGGTCCATTGACGCCCATTCGAGTCCGAAACCTCTTCGTCGGGGACATCTTCTTAATCTCGTCGCTGAGGACGCTGTATGAATTCTCTTTGTCATGACTGCTGCTCAACAGGCGGGGCGCCTTGATCGTAGCAGACTTCTTCTCCATCTCTGCTCGCTCCACGTTTCTAAATGTCTTGTAAATCGCGCCTTTGCGAGTAACATTCAGCTTCTTCGTCATCTGGCTCCCCTTGACATACCCGACATTTTCGAGCAGAGAATTCGGCACGCGTTGTAGTTTCAGCTCCTTATCATCTCCCCAGGACACCAGCTGAAATTCGCGGTTGTCCATTCCTTCCTCATTAATACCGCCACGTGATCTCCATAGAAACTCCTTCACCTGCCGCTCCCCGTGACTAAATACTGCTGCCGCAGGGGCCATTGTATCCGACTCCACGCCCTCCTTTCGCCGGTCATACAAATACAGGTTTCCCGGGGCATTCTGTGGCATCGCAAGAAGGCCCCAACCAAACGGTGTGTGTCTAGCACGCCACACCGGAAAAGAAGTTCGAATGACTCGCTCCGGGATAGCCTCTTCCGCAGCAGTGTCCCAGAACTTGATACTCTTGTCCAGCGAACACGTAACAATCTGCGTTGCAGAAACCCGGTTCCAGTCCACGCCGTAGATCTTCGAGCTATGCGCCTCAATCGACTTCACCGGGTATGCTCCATGCCTATCATCCCAAATTCGCAGCCATCGGTCGTGCGATGACGCTAGTATATGCCCCTCTTGTCGATTCCACTTCACCTGCGTGGCGCCCGCGTCCCAATCCACAAACGTCAACGCTGGCCGGCGCGGCCTCCGCAGATCCCACGCATTGACGTATCCGTCCACTGCGCATGTAGCCAGGATATCGGGGTGGTGTGCAGAGAAGTTGATGTCGGTGATCGCACGCGTGTGCGCGTGTAATGTATGTTCGATGGCACCCTGCCGCGTATCCTCTTGCATGGCGAGGTTCCACACCAGCGCCTTTTGGTTCGCGGTGCAGGCGACCCAGTAGTCGCGGGCGGCGAAGGGCGACCACTGTACGTCGGCGATGTTCCATGATGTGCTATGTCGGAGGTGTCGGGGGGGGTTCAGCGGCGAGTCGAGGTCGATGATATCAAGGCCGGTTTTCCTGTAACGCTAGTCAGAATATGGCCAGTATGTGTGGACGGAGGACACTCACGAAGCAATAGCTACATCACGTCCGGAAGGCGAGATGGTCGCGGACCCAATATCCGTGGCGGACTTTTGGACGTGGATAGAGACATTGGCATCAAATGTGCTGCTGTCAAACGCCGACTTAATGCCCTTCTCTTCACGGATTTTCTCCATCACTCCGCGTCGTCATGCGTCCCTGCCATAGGGCGCAAGCTCACGATCCAGGCCGCTCCCCAACTACGCTCGCGGGCACTCCAATGCGCATTGCCTGGTGTTGCGTCGTAGTTACTAATGGGCGCAAGCTGTCATGTATGGCGATGCATTACTGTAACCGTAGCATATCTTTTTGAGCGCCTCCGAATTTGTGTCCTGGGATATAAAGCGTTGCCGATTGACGTCGTGAACCATCCTCTATGATCGATCGAGCTGCCGAGCGTCGTCCCATAAGTAGACTAGCGCCAGATTGACGAGGATATTGCCATATCGGCGACGGGGTTGACCGCAGTCCCGCATAATTTAACAAAGACCCTCAAGGCTTACATATACGTCACAGCCACAATTTTCTGGGAAACAATATTTTATCTGTAAGTAAGGCGCTCTTCTATACTGTTCTTCTCAAGCTCACCTGTTTGTAGTCTCCTCCGCATCCTCAGCCGACACTCACAAGATCGACCACCCCACTACCCCTCCACCGCACCCGCCGATAGGGTACGCGCAGTGAGACACGGAAGCCTCACTGATTCCTCCTATCACCTCCTGAAACGACGTCTGGGAGTGCAATATCACACCAAACTACAAAGATGGCTGCGTTACCAAAGCGGATCATTAAGGAGACCGAGCGGCTGATGGCAGAACCGTAAGCCATCACCCCGCGTATGTCGGACTCCACAGCCTGACGTCCTATACAGTGTCCCAGGAATCAGCGCCATCCCCCACGATGACAACCTTCGCTATTTTGATGTTAAGATCCACGGGCCTACACAATCGCCTTACGAGGGTACGTTGCGTTCCCCTGGTGCAGTTTGTCTGGACCAATCCGTACTAACGCACTCCAGGCGGCGTCTTCAACCTCGAGCTCTTTCTCCCTGATGACTACCCGATGACACCCCCCAAGATCCGCTTCCTCACCAAGATCTACCACCCCAACATCGACAAGCTCGGCCGCATCTGCCTTGATGTCCTGAAGAGTCAGTCTCTTATCCCCCACCACCTTACCCCGCATCTACCCCTCCACATACCAAAATACTAACCTATCCCCAAAGGCAACTGGTCCCCAGCCCTCCAAATCCGCACCATCCTACTCTCCATCCAGGCCCTCCTTGGTGCCCCCAACCCCGACGACCCTCTCGCCCCCGATGTTGCCAAGCGCTGGAAGGAGGATGAGCCCGCCGCCATCGCGACGGCGAGGGAGTGGACCCGTACGCATGCTATCTCGTAGGTTGGACAATGCCTAACTGGAAGGCCCACACGCCTCGGGCCGTGGGTCATGGATTATGCAGTTACTGTTCGAGCATGTGTGGAAGGCGCTGTGTTTGTTGGGGAGTAGTGGGGATGCGCAAGTGGAAGTACGGGTACCTGCCGAGCATTGTCATTACTGAGGCCAGCACCTGGATTGCTGTTGTTTGAGCGCATGAAGGGGGAAGAGCTGGATGGATAGTTGACTACGCGCATTTTCTGAGCTGCGGCGTCTGTTGAGCTGGTATGCGTCTATAGGGTAGGGACGCGCAGGCTATAGCCGGTTGATGGGCTGATGTTGATTGAGATTATCTCTATATGGGCTAGGGAAAACATAGGAGAGAGCAATTCACGCAAGGTTAGTGTCCGTGTGCATGTGTGCATGTGTGTGTACATTTACTATGTGATGTGACAACCCCTGGAATAAGTTCTAACACCTGGTAATAATCAATGTGCGCTTCTGGTTGCTTGGGTTTTATTACATTAACATCGTCACTGAGTTCCCGCGCCGGGGGAGGATACGGAGGAACATTGCCAAGTTGAAGGCATTATGATTCCTACAGTTCCCGAAGACAGGGGGATATGAGGTTCGAATATTGGCAAGACAGCGCTGCGCAGTGAGTGGATAGGATAGGAGTGTCGACGCTCTTCTCAGGTTTTGATCAAACGGACACCCATTATCCAGACAATACTCTTCGCCAACCCATCAATCCTTATACCTCGGTTTATCTACCATGGCATGAACCCAGCCTGGCGAAATATAAAATCCACGCAGCCAAGAATACCAACTTCAAGCAGCCAAGGAGATATACACTCCTTTTGACGGATCTGATGTCTCTCCCTTGAAGCGGGATTAATTTGTTACGAGGTGAAGACAACGAAACGGGAAGCTGTGTTTGCGCGTCGATGAAATGCAGACCGCTATCTAATACTATTCCTGCCCAACGCATCCTACGAATCCTATCTTCCATTCCTGCCTCGGTATTCCTTTTTGTCCTGAAATCCGTCCAGCTTGATGTAGGAAAAGGTCCTAACACAACACCGCGTTCCAGCCCAGGCCGGCTCAGCCCTGAAAATATTGCACGTCGTCCCTTGTCCGCCTAGAACACATTCCGCATCAACAATCAAACAAGCCAAGACGAAAGCCGTCCTTGTTAGGCTATTCTTGACCTCCCAAACCTCGGTCTAGCGACCAACACACCAGACTGAGACAAGAATTAGACCACTAACCACCAGCCGCCTGCGAACCATCAGCATACCCATGCGCGCACGCGTCGCTGGCGTGGCATGTGGTATGTGGTGTGTATGGCGCCGTCGTGGTGGTGTGCAGTATCTCCGCCGGGTTGTACCCTCGCCTTGCATCTTTCCTTCCCAGGGATACTGCACAGGGTTGCATTGTGAAACAGAAATCCTAGTCCATCCTACCCTACGGACCCCGGCCGGTCCAAGAACCACCCTAGTCCCAGCCACCCAAGCTAACAGAAACTAGAACCTCGGCCCCGAGGCTTCGTTCGATCGATTTGCGGGGGTTAGCCTCAGGAATCCCCCCCTTCTTGGATGGCCTTTGCGACTTAAAATGGCCATAAGGAGGGGAAATAACGCGGGGTTCGCAAGGTCAGCCGGTTAAGGGGTCATTTGAGAGAGGGGTGTTCCCCGCTCATGTGGCGGTAAAGCCAGTGAATGGCCAATTAATCGCCGCTTAATACAATTACCACAATTTAAGATGGGAGGATGAAGTGCAGCGGGAGTGGGTGTGGACGAGCCTAGGCGCTTGGAGAGGCTTGTCTGGAGTACTATCTCTACTAGTTAAGCACGGTAGAAAGTGAGGAAGACGGAGGATGGCGGGATCCTTTGTAGGTACCTCAAGGAGTATGTATGCATCTCTTTTTCCAAGACAGAGGAAGCACAGTAAAGGGCCGGTTAGTGGGGGCACGCAGGGGCAGAGAACTAGAGATAGGAGGAAAGGCCGACACGGAGGTATATCATTGTATAGAATAGCACCGCATAGTAATTAAGTTATGTAGAATATGCACTGCACTGGCCTTGTACTAATAATCCAACAATATTAATACATAATGGAGCCTGGTAGAGATTGCCCAAGACTGGCAGCAGCGACCCATTCATTTAGTTCCTAGTCGCTCCTCTTTCCTTGTCAGTTTCATTTTCGCTGTTCTCGTCGCGACTGTTTCCTTCTCCATAGGGGGATCGCGACGAGACGA
The DNA here is from genome assembly GCA_001662575.1 of Pseudogymnoascus sp. 23342-1-I1. Lineage (NCBI taxonomy): Eukaryota > Fungi > Ascomycota > Leotiomycetes > Thelebolales > Thelebolaceae > Pseudogymnoascus > Pseudogymnoascus sp. 23342-1-I1. The sequence continues at coordinate 187,328 of KV454994.1, read as the reverse complement.
TGAGTGCTTCTTCTCCCTAAGCGTGTCCCCTAAGCGTGCACGGCCACGCCACAAGCCACGAAGCAACGCACTAAACTACACTATACACACTAATTACTGTAGCCTTACTCGTCGTGCCCGTGTCAACGAAAACGACATGTCTATCATTAACAATCACTCTACCATTCTACCCCGCCATTCATCTCACCAAACTATCCCATATCCGTTCATTTGCTATGCTCTGCCGCTTTACTAACCAAACTTCCATCACCACTGGAGAGCTACCACTACGCCAATTACGCCCCCTAGCACCACCGCGCCCATTCCTTTAGGACCAGACCAGCCACGAGAACAGGCGGCCATCCACTCAGAGGCCTCAAGAACAGACCTCTCTAGTCTTGAAATATTGGAAGATCAGGGACTAAGGGATGGGGAAACGGAGAAATGCGGGGATCTAGCGCAGTTGGTGGGCCTCGCATTAGTAGTCCCACCTAGTCCCTCTGTGTCAAATATTGGATGTACTAAATGTAACCCCAGTTCCTTCTGTACCATTTAATCCCTACAGAGAAGGAAGTGACGACACGCACGATCGGGACCGCGTGGCATAGACTGCCATAGCATGGAATCTAACACCCTGTCTTTCCAACCCGCCCCTCCCCAGCAGTACTCTCGGCATGCACACGAAAGCATGCACACTACAAGGATCCATGGATACGACAGCTCCTCTCCTGAAGAAGAAACCCTTTAAATATGGCATGTGGATCTTCACTCTTAGTCTCCTTCCCTTCGCGATGTCTCCCCATTATAAATCCCTCTCACCCCCACCGCGTTGATCCTTCAGGGACCTCAAACAATCCAATACATAAAACACCCTCCCCGTTTCTCTTCGTCGCCTGTGTGTTCATCTTTCCTCATAACACGTCTAGGGCCCTAGAAGCTCAATCGAGCAGTTCAAACCACCATGGCCGATACAACGGCTTCACACGCGTCGTCGACACCGCCGAATGAGAAGGCGAGCGCGGAACATTATGTCGAGGTTGTACGAGCGGGTCCGGATAGGAAGCTCGAGGATGGGAAGCTTGAGGAGGGGAGTGAGCTTAAGGAGAAGGGATTGAGGGTGGATGGGGATGATGATGATCATGAGCATGAGCCCCCGGTAGGTTTTATTTTTCTCCGTCTTGTTTGGGCATGATTTGCTGTGCTTGAAGGGTTGTTATATTGTGCTGGAGATGTGATTGCGCGAGACCGAGAGTGAGAACCTACAGCTAACAGACGCTAGATGACACTCAATAGGGCCATGTCCCTGGTTGCCATGGCGTTCTTGTGGACCAGCTCGCAGATCCCAGTCTATCTTTTTGGTGAGTCTATTTACGAGTCCTCTCCTAAGACATATGCTCCTATGCATCCGTGATAACTAACTTTTTTGATAGGCGGGATTCCCCCAATCATCTACGGCGACATTGGCGGCCCAGATCGTTGGATCTGGTTCGTCCTTGCCAATCTGCTCGCCCTCGCTGCCGTCTGCCCCTTTGTCGGTGCGCTGTCCGATCTCTTCGGTAGACGCTGGGTTTCCATCATCGGATCGATACTCATTTGCATTGGCATGATTGTGTGTTCCACTGCGAAGGCGATGAATCCATTCATTGGTATACCCCTCCCACTGGACCGTAACTTTTAGGCCGTCACTCCTAGAACTAACAAACCATAGGTGGCATGGCCATTGCAGGTGCTGGCGCAGGCGTCAACGAACTCACCGCCCTGGCCGCGACATCCGAGCTCGCCCCCACGGCCAAGCGTGGCAAATATGTCGCCGTCCTCGTTCTCACTATCCTGCCCTTCGCGCCCTCCGTCCTTTGGGCGCAACTGATCGCCCAACACGCCAGCTGGCGCTGGGTCGGCCTCCTATGTGCGCTCTGGTCTTTTATCGGCCTCGTTATGGTCGTAATCTTCTATCACCCCCCACCTCGCGTTAATAGCAACGGCCTCACTCGTCGCGAAGTCCTCGGCCGGATTGATTACGTCGGCGGCTTTCTCTCCATCTCCGGCATCATCATCTTTATTGCCGGCCTACTATGGGGAGGCTACGGCTACACCTGGACATCCGTCCACACCCTCGTCCCGCTCTTCATTGGCGCCCTTCTCCTCGTTCTCTTTACCGTCTGGGAGATTAAATTCGCACCCTATCCCATGTTCCCGCGCCGCATCGGCAAGGACCCGCGAATACTCGCCATGACGCTAGTCATTACCTTCATCTCAGGCGCCAACTTCTTCGCCGTTATCCTCTTCTGGCCTACCCAGGCCTTTAACGTCTACGGCCACGACGCCGTCGGCGTCGGGCTCCGCGGCATGCCAGTCGGCTTCTCCATCCTCATCGGCGCCTGCATCGTCCTCTGGTTACTGTCCGTCTTCCGTGGAAACAACCGCGCCCTCATGATCGGCTCCTCCATCATGATGACCGCTGGCACCGGCGCCATGGCTGCCGCCACCAGAGACAACCTCCCCGCTGTCTACGGCATCCTTGTCGTCGCCGGACTCGGTATCGGCGGTATCGTCGTCCCGGCATCGATCATAACAACCATCATTTGCCCCGACGACCTAATTGCTACCGTCGCCGCGCTCACACTATCCATCCGCGTCATCGGTGGTGCCATTGGATTCACCGTCTACTACAACGTCTTCTACGCCAAGCTCGTCCCGAAGCTCACTGATTACGTCCTTCGTGCCTGCTTAACCAATGGTATCTACGACGAGGCCTCTATCACCACCATCGCCCAACTCATCGGCGCTAGTCTTACGCAACATATTCTGCAAGTCCCCGGCGTCGACGGTAATACAACAAAGTGGGAGTTGATTGTCCACGCGGGCGAGCTGGCATACGCAGATGCATACCCGTATGTTTATTACGCGAGTATTGCGTTCGGGTGTGTATCGATCATAGCGAGTTGTCTGTTGGGTGATATCAATAAGTATATGGATGACCATGTGGCGGTGGTTATACATTAAGCTTCGTGTACATGTTTTTTCCGGACATGGGGAGCAGGGTGTGAGACAGTTATTTTGTATGCGACGGTGGTGGTATTATATACTGATCTAATCCTTCATATGTGCAAATTAAGACGTTATATAATTTATTGACCTTTAACTTGAAGCCGTGGGTGATTATGTGACGTTATGATGTATGGAACGAGACATTTTGGCATCTGGGAGGCTTTTGATTTTTGAGGCTGGGCCCTCTTCTTGTGATTCAAGTTTTGTGGTATGCCTATCTTATTTGCTATCTTACCCTACAAAAGCCTTGGAGACTAGATACAAACTCAATCCATCAACACTGCCGTCTATTATCTACCTGGGGTCCGAGGATATAGCAGCATGTCTCACTATCCTCATCGGACCCTGCCGTCGAAACTGTAGTTTATGGTGCACGAAAGCATTGGGGTTTAGCTCAGCTCCATATCCACAATATACCAACCTAAGTCAGGTTGAAAAATTAAAACCTGTCTCAGATGGTGCTTGTTTGGCCCATTTATTGCCTGTTAGTTTCAGATGTTGGATCGTGGTATCATCCACACTAAATGCAATTGGAACGGGCTGAACCTAGAAGTCTCCGATGTGGAAGGCGCCAATTGTTTAGGCCACGTGGATAGGCCACCGGATTGATCAGACCTCGGAGCTCAGCTTGTATGCTGGTCTATCTATATACCGCAATAGTGAACTCGGGCCGAAGCTTATCGTCCTGCCGCTGGAATATTTTAGTTAAGGTGCTGATAATTAGATCGGCATCAAGAAGGGAATCTTTGGCCGAGAACTAAGGTGAGAGCTTGTCTCATCCAACAGCCACAGAAGTCATCATGGCCGGCAGGAGCTCGTATAAAATGCCGTCACTCTGCTTCAGTATCCTGCTATTTCTTTATTCTCCGCAGATACAACACCAGCTATTAATCTTCCGTTCTAGACTGCTTAAATTAAAGCTGTTCAGCCAACCTCCAGAATGAAGTTCTCTGCGAACATTGTTTTCTACCTCACCATCTTTGTCGCTAACCCTAAACCGTAGCCTGGGAACCGCTAGGTGGTGCGACTTGGCAATTTCGAGAATCGCTAGAGGTAGAGATTCGATGAAAGGGGTTTACTACGTATGGCTATCATCTTATTAGACACGAGCTCGTTGCTGAGCCCAATCTACTATATTGCCCGTCCTATTACGTGAAATCCTGTACCTAGCCCAGAACAACGTTGGGGACTGGTGTAGTCTTATGAGAAACAGCTATCTAATGTCACAATATCATTATAAGTATCTTGCATCTCTTTAGATAGGGCCCTCGTGCTCAGCACAATATAGTTATATTCAGATACAAAGTACGTACATAGTAATCCAATTGCCTCTCATCATTCTTCACACCCAAAAACCAGCGTTGAAGCAGAAAACCCAGTATAAACGTACAAAACATTAGCCGCGTAAATTCCACAAAGGGGTATAATGATACACTATTCAGACAACACCCCATCATCTGTCACGCTCCAGCTCCTCTCTCTCCCTCTCTCCTTTCGTATCGTCGCCGAATCATCTTCCTCCTCCTCAGTCTCACCTTCACTAGCTGCAATCGGATTCTCCCCACCTTCTGGTGTCCCCTCTTCCTCCTCCATCAACGGCGTCCTAGCACCTTCCTCCTGTGCACCCAACCTCCTCACCGGCGGCGGCGGTGAAAACGGCCTCACTCCCCTCGACTTATTGAAGTGACTCTCTGTAGTTGTACGCTGGGAGAAGATACTCGCCACCTCGTCGCGGTCCCCCGTCACCGCCCCGGTAAGACTCTGGTAGTGCTCTCCCTCCACGAGCATACTGTCGCCGCGACGGTGGTGCGGCCGGTCCGCGTTCGCTTCGGCCAGAATGCTCTTCTGTGGGAGGATACTGAATAACTTCGTCCCGTCACCTTGGGTCCCATCGAGATCGTTAGCGAATAGATCAACCCCCTTATCGAGTAGCTCATCTAGACCCCCACCTGACCACCCCTTCCGTGCTAGCGACTCATAGATATCTACCTCCGCCCTCACTAGCGACGAGCTCGCCTCTACAATCTTCACGCTTGCCTCCTGACTGTCCCTCAGCAGCGCCCTCGAGTGTCCTGCATGTACTGCCGTCAGTTCATCCAGCCGCGTCGTCAGATCCACCAGGTGCCCACGGAAGCGCGCCACATCGCGCTTTCGCTGCTTATGCAGTTTCAGCCCCTCCTTCTCCATCCGCCGAATCTCCCGGCTCCGCTCCTTCACCTCCCGCTGGTACGCTAGCTCTTCCTCCTCCATGCTCCGTCGCCAGCCGTCTAGCTCGTGCAGCAGTGGCACCTCAAAGCTGCGGTACACCGTTTCCGACAGGATCTGCTGGTGGTTTGCGACCAGCTGGTGGATCCCACTCGCCGCCATCAGGTTGTCTGCCGTGCACGTCCCCTGCGCCGTGATGCTGTTGCCCAGACTACCGCCGTTGATGTGTAGTGTCTCGCTGCGGGCCTCCTTCAAGCGCGCGCAGGATTCTAGCGCACTGCCAAACTGGGAGGCGCATTTGGATAGTTCGGCGAGCGCATGCCGGTATTGTTTGGCAGTGGTAAGGAGCTCGGAGTAGGCCGTCTGCGAGAGCTCGAGGTCGTTCTTGGTGAGGACCGCGTGGTGGCGCTGGGGAGGTGGGGGAGCCGGGAGATTGTAGGCGGAGATAGGGTTCGCGGTCGAGGCGTAGGAGTAGGTGGGCGAGACGGGGACGGGTGGGAGTTTGCTCGGCGTTGGTGAGGGGGAGCGCGAGCTCGCGGTTGCTGCCATGGCTGCGGTTTGTTTACACTGTTCCTTTGTTCCTGTGCGGGGGAGCGTGCTTTCAGTTGGTTCTAGTGCGATAGTGAAAGAAGGAGATAGGATATATTCATCGAAGTTCAGGGAAAGAAAACATCGGCGGGATTATAAGCACCGGTCCAACATGACTGTGCTTCGTTATCGTCGTCGCTGTGGTGGAGTAGCACAGTCGTCGTCGATGCCTTCCAGGGTCTCATCTCGGAGGGTGGGACTGACATCGGAACAACATTGTTGCGGCCTTGGCTTTGACGTGCTTAGTAAGGTCGGCCTAGGTCAACTCGGCCCGTGGTTAATCCGTATCTGCCAATTAGGTCACTCCCGTCCCTCGTCCCTTTAGGCCGCGATGCAAACGGGAATTGATGAGGGGCACCTCGTATACGGAGTATTTACTCTTATCTTCACAACCCGTCGTTCGTCGGCCATCGACCTTCTCTTTCATCTTCCTTCAAAAACAGCTTCAGCATCTTCGTCGATGCTCTTTGGTACTCTATCGTAGTATTAAAATTATCGACTCTTGACACGGTGAAAGGATGTCTGCTCCACTCGCCGTCCCGGCGATGAACAGGCACACTGCCACCGTGATCTTCCTTCACGGCCTCGGTGACCAGGGTGCCGGATGGATTGATCTAGCTGTGAACTGGCGCCGCCGCCAAAAGTTCACTGAGACCAAATTCATTTTCCCCAACGCCCCGTCCATTCCAGTTACACTTGTGAGTACATGTCAGCCCATTCGCACGGGTACTTGCTTGTCCATGATGGCTAACGGAACAGAATGGTGGAATGCGCATGCCGGGATGGTACGACATTGTAAGGGCCCGCAATACCGTCCGTTTGTGGCTTATGCTTGATAGCCTTTGTTCAGAGGCTCGACTGTTGGCTAACTATCTCGCAGAAAGCTATCGACGACTTCTCCACGGAGGAGGACGAGGCCGGAATCATGCGCTCGCGCACCACAATCCACCGACTCATCGACGCCGAAATTGCCTCCGGCATTCCCTCCGAGCGCATAATTATCGGCGGCTTCTCCCAGGGAGGCGCCATGTCCCTTCTCTCGGGCGCGACCTGTGAACACAAGCTTGGCGGTATCGTTTCGCTGTCTGGCTACATGCTCCTAAAGAACAAGTTTAAGGACCTTGTTCCCGAGGGAAGCCCGAACAAGGATACCGATATCTTCATGGGCCACGGCGACCAGGACCCGCTCGTGTTAACGGAGTGGGGAAGAATGACTGCCGCGAAAATGTCGGAGTTGGGATGGAAGGTTGACTTGAAGATCTACCCGTGAGTTTCGTCTCAGCTACTGGGATGAGGCAATGAAGCTAACTTGGAACTAGAGGCCTCAAACACTCGGCGGCCCCCAAAGAGATTGATGATTTCGAGGACTATCTACACACTTGGATTCCAGACCTAAAGGAGGGACCAGCCCAGTGACTTGGGGGAACAACGGGAGAAAATAAGGTGCCACAGCATAGCTCCTGGAACCAGACACTGTGTGTCAGCCTTGCGATCGTCATGCTCACTGCCGCATGGCTGCTCTACCGCCGCCGCACCAGGCCACGAAGCACAGTTATGCGACGAAACAAGGCCATTGTTGCCCAAGAATAGGTAGTTCAGGAGATAAAGGAGAAATCATGGATTTACGTCGGAAATAAGTATAGGAACAAACCATACCATAGAAGCTCAAAACAAATTACAATGTCACAGTTATAATCGGACTATCTTCGGGATCCCGGTCCCCGATCGTCTGGGAATTGTAGTGGAGCCATGTAACCCGGAAGCCGCTGGGTGGAAGATATCCCGAACCGAGGCGTTTGTGCTGATTGGGATTAGCTAACTTTCTGCTAAATCTGACCAACCATGACCCATAAAATTACCAATTCGCTAGTGCCGCTAGTCCCCAGATCCTCTATTTTTGTCAGCCTTGCCCCTCCATCATCGTCATGGTTTACCTCTTACTTCTCATATAAAGTTATATTCCCACCTCTATAGCTAGGACTTACTTATACTCTCGCACTACTTGCGATTTTAACAGCAGCAAATGTTTCTTGGCCGCACGTATTTTCTATCGGCTTTCTTCGCAGTCACAGGTCTGGCACTTGCCATAATATTTAGAAGCTTTCGGGCTGTTGTTCCTGCCGTTGGAGACCCTGCATCTGTAAAGCAGTTTGGATCAACATTGAAATCTCGCAATATGTCTTCCACCACTTCGCGGACACCCGTGTACTTTGTGAGCCATGGAGGCGTATGTATATTTTCAACTTTCTGGTTCTTATATATCCCACTACTAGATGCCCGAACCCCCCCATTGCAACCACACCTACTAACAACCCCCTAGCCAAACATCATGTACGACACCTCGCACCCGGCCTATACCAGGCTCACCACCCTTGGCCGCGAAATAACTAGCACAATAAAACCTAAGGCCATCCTTGTCCTCTCCGCTCACTGGGAAGGCACCGCCACCACCCTCTCCATCAACACCGCCCCCTCGACTCCTCTCATCTACGACTTCGGCGGCTTCCCCTCCCACTACTACCGTGCCAAATATCCGCACACCGGCTCCCCCCAGCTTGCACAGTCCACCCTCCGCCTCCTCGCCGACGCAGGCATTCCCGCTAAACCCGCCACAAGAGGGCTCGACCACGGCGTCTGGGTCCCATTCTCGATCCTCTTCAATCCGGAAACAAACCCCGTCTCCGTCCCCATTGTCCAGCTCTCCCTCTTTGACTCTGACTCTGGAGACGCACATTACACACTCGGGGAGGCGCTTGCGCCCCTCCGCGACGAGGGGGTGCTAATCATCGTCTCCGGACAGGCTGTTCACAACCTTCCCGATTTCTTCGCGAGCCGTGGCTCTCTGAAGCCGCGCGACTACGCGCTAACGTTTGATGAGGCGCTAAAGCAAGCGGTGGAGGCAGAGCCCGCGGAGAGGAGAGGGAAGATGGGAGAGTTGCTGAAGAGGGGCGATGCGAGGAAGGCGCATCCCACTTTTGAGCATCTGTTACCGGTGTTTGTGGGGGCTGGAGCGGCGGGGGGGGATAGGGGAACTAGGCTGTGGACGCTGTGTGAGGGGAGTGTTAGTTGGGGGATGTTTCGGTTTGGGGACCTGCCGGAGAAAAGCGGGGATCAGAAGGAGGTGGGGGAGAAGGATGCGTGAGTGGGGCAATGCTCCCATTCATAACATAGTATTGCCATAATAATGATGACAATCTAATATGAAAGTTCAAGAGGCGAAGATTTTACAAGCCTGTTTCAAAGTATTATTTCCAATTGTGTAATAACTGATTTTGTGGACTTGAAACAAATCACTATTGCTAGCAATTGACGGTATAGTAAATGGAAACTTTATTAGATCGATCTAGTGACTAAATACTTATATATTAACTTTGGTATAGTTTTAGGGGTTTGTGTGGGGTTTCTGGAGTTCTGGAGGACTGTTCGCTCTTGCTCAGCCTCACAAGCTTTCTTGGCATTTCCCAGGCTTCTACCTCATTGTCGCTCCCCCCACTCCATATTTATTTGTATATAGTACCTCGTTTTGTTGATATACACTTTGGAATATGTGTATTTGGAATAGAACAATATGGATCCAGTCTCAATAGTGGCTAGCTCTGCAAGTCTTGCTGTGTTATGTGTCAAGGTACTGATGGCGCTTGTTGTATTTCGCCTGTAGGGACTAACTCACTGCTTTCTAGGTAGCCGCTGCTGTATGCACGATCACTGACAGCGTCCGAAATGTTGACACCAACGTTTCTGGACTCCACCAGGAGCTCATGGGATTTTCAGGCACACTGAGTGCAATTGAGAGGACATGGAAGCAGAATACCACTGTTCTCATGGCTTATTCCGGTCCCGATGCCACGCTTTGGTCCAGTGTCACTGAAAACCTGGATAATAGTAAACTGACCCTCGAGATGCTCGAGAAAGCTCTGACAAACGTTAAAAAGGGCGGGTTCTTTGGGCATGGTATTTTGAGCAAGCCGACGAAGGCTGTTAAATTATCCCTGTCTATCACTGATATCACCGCATATCAGCATCGCATAAATTCCCATCATATTGCAATGCAAGGTGGACTACAGATGATCAGCTTGTGAGCACAATTTCAATACATTATTGCCTCTTTGCAGGTGTATGACCAATCCTAACTGTAATTAGATGTTTACACATCAAGGGAAACGCTTCTCTGCAAAGTCTAGATACGTCTCTTGCCAACCTAGGAGACATGATCAAAGTTATTAGTCAACGAGGAGCAGAGACAGCACTCCAAGAAATCAAAGATCCGAGCTCTAATATTTTACAGGAAGAGAACGACAGCAGTAACATGGCTTCGGGGTTACAGAGCATGGCCCGAGCCGCAGAGTCGGTATTCAACAGTGCCAGCACAGTTATCGACGGTCGCAGGTCAACCATTTATGGGGGAAGTGTTGTTGGAGATAATGCATTTCAAAATTATGTTGGAAGAATGTGGGGAGGCAGTATTTTAGGAACTCCTCTGACGGCAGTGTTGCCCGAGTACTACTC